>DWHK01000463.1:0-13967 GCA_018247855.1 Graphium androcles | reverse complement strand
TCCTAGCCTTATTCCTAAATTACTTAGGTTCGGCTTTTAATCCAACCAAATATTACCTAGATATCAGTTATCAAACAGAGTGACTGGCATCTGACCTCCGCAACCCAAAGGGATAAATTGAATTCGAAGAATGAATTAGTTGTCTGGATATTTGAAGGCACTGACATGCATTAACGACTGTCAAAGGTACTCTTGACAACCGGGACCGACTTTTTACGTGCCCATATATCGTCTTAATTCCTAGGCGATCAGGTGATCAACCTTTATTGCTCTAACCCAACTAAGAAACAACAACACAAAATTATTGTCCTCCGGGGGATTCGAACCGACGACCTCCGGTTTGTAAAGTAAAGGTCTATACCACTAGGCCACAGAGACAGTTATCGGTCTACTGGTTAAATTTTATAAATATACTATCGGATTGAATATTGAAATATTAATATGGTGCATAACATTTATAGCGTATTTCTATACCTTACATGTTGGTATACAGTATGTTTTGGGACATCCTGTATTAATGATTGTCAAATGTTTTTTGTATTAAGTAAAATAAAAAAAAAAACATGAATTATGTTATTAACCTAAACAAAGATTTTAAGCTTATTAGTTGTATAAATTTTATAATTAGAAATTAATTAAATTAATTAAATATTCAGAAAAAGTACCACGCCTAAGAGTTACAAATATTATATTTGGAACGTCATCGAAAATGATTCTTGAAACAAAAAATAAGGGATCGGGAAAAAGGAAGAATGCAAAAAAAATGTAATATCCAACAGAATGGCAAAAACTACATTAAAGCAAGTGAACCGCGGGTGTAAAAACTGGTGTACGTTATTTCGCATATACGTCTCTCTCCAAATATACCCTTATTTATAATAAGGTAAAATATTTGAAATTAGCGATATGTGGTAGGCGTACGACGAACATACATAACGTTAAGCAGATGAGGTTAATTGGAGACCAGGGGTCAAGAAAAGGTCAACGAGAGGACTCTGAGCTCCCTTACGATCCTCTAATATTTTAAACAAATATCGAACTAATCTTTTGAATGTTAATTGTGTATATGTTTATTCCTTCGGCAGTGTATAGGACAGTTAAATTTTTCTAAGCAAAATAAAGTACTGGACTCCCAAAATATAAAATATAAAGTATTCAAACTCAAAATAAAGTATACCAATAATTGATAAAGTCGGTTTACGGACGATAATATTAGGTGATAATTATATACGTAACAAGGGATAGAGAGGTACAAAAGAAATGTACCTCTCTATCCCTTGTTACGCGCTCTCGTTTGCACGCTCGGCTCAGACGAAACGTGACAATGAGTCATTCTTTTTCGTGCGTGCAGCCGACGTTTACCGATTTATAAGACGTTATTACTTCAAAAACTTAAATAAATAAATGTTCTTATTTTTGGGTGCTTACACATATACATATATTGCTCACCATAATTACGGACGGTTAGTTTTGTAATAATTCGTGTGAGTTAAGGCCATACGGTAGATATTGCAAAAGTATGAACTATATTTACATATTTTTCTGTCAGTATATATTTCTAAGGCTCGATTACTTACTAAATTTGTGTTGAAAAGTGAGTCTTGTATAAAAAAAATATCGTATCCAACATAATATTGCCGTGAAATCTGAACTCTAAACAAATATTAAAACTTCAGTAGCTTTGTATAAAGCATATTAAAATATACAGTGTAAATTTGTGAGTAACATCACGATAAAAAATACAAAGCAGACAGTATGAAAAAAATGTGTGGATATTCATTCCTTTCCAAACAGTTATATCGTATATTGTAGCAACATCTGAATTTATGATTCGAGATTTCGTAACAGAATGAAAACTGAAACTGTGAATGTTACATAAAAATTGCATCATTCTGTGCTTAGACTTGACAGCTGACACTTGATTATAATGCTTTCGGGTCATCATTACTCGCGAGTATAGTGTGAACTAACTGTTGCCTGCGGTTTTACTCGCATATTATTTTTCGGATTTATTAGAAATTTTATGAGTTTTAATTTTATAAATACGGAACCCTATTTTTTCTAAAATAAAAGACGCCTAAGTTACTCCTTATACCATCAGTAATATGCCAGTGTAAGTCCCGTCAAAATCAGTCATGTCGTTTTGGAGATTTATAAACCCAAATAGACACACAGGCAGACAGATCAACAGACAGAAAGAAAAAAGGTTTTCTAAATTAGTTCTTTGTTGATTAGTATCATGTTGGTTTCATTGCGTTTACTAAAAAGTTTTTATTTAGACGTTACTAACCGATACTTCAATATTATTTATATTTTTAGATACCAAAGTGTGTTGATTTGTTTATTTGTTACGCTTTTCCGTCTCGTCTACTCAACCGGTCATCATCAAATTTTGCTTACACTTCTTCAGGGATACAGAAAAAGTCATAGGGGGTACCTAACATTCAAAAAGAGATGCTGCCCTTTACACATACCAAAATATCTCATAAACGATCGTCTAGCTCGGTTTACAGACCTAAAAAATTACAACATAACTGCCCTTATTATATAGAGACGGTAAGAGACCAAGAAAATGGGAAAGGATCCAAAAACACGAGACAAAAAAAAGTTAGTTGTCTGTAAAGTCAGTTTACGGACGATAATTTTACGTTATAGCGTCATAAGAAAACAATGATGAACTACTCGGACGCATTAGCCGAAGGAGTGGAAGAAAGGTGCGTCACAAGCCAAACTTAGAGCGATCATGCCTATCTGTCGCTAGTTCCGCGCTCTCGCTTTCACTCTCGGCTCAGGCGGAACGTGACAATGAGTTATGCTTTTTCGTACGTGCAGCCGACGTTCATCGACTTGTAAGACGTTTTCACGTCAAAAAAATCTCATATCAAAATCGTTAAATCAAAGTATACATTAACACAACTGAAAGCGCGAATAACAGCCAGTTGGTGAACAAAATAAGTGCTCCACTAATAAAAACGGGTTTCGAAGCAACAACAAAATGCGTGGCATTTGGTTTTTTCCTCGGGCCGCTCCTAAAAAATTAATACTATCGTCAATTACACGGAATGGATTTCCGCAAAGTGAGACCAGATTCAATTAAACTATTATTATGAACGATTTAGAAGATCACTATAATTTCGACGACGCAAATGGTACCGTAGATTTCAAAACTATATTTGTAACAAGGAAATAACAAACTACTTGTATTCGCGTGCATTAAAATCCATATTATTCGTTTGTATTCATTGCATCGGTGTACCATTAAGATTTGGGGTCTTGGTATACTGGTCGGTTTTCCGAAGGTCGAACAATGTAGGTGCACCCAAGATCTGCTCCCACGGTCCCGCGACCTCCGGGTCTACAGTTCACGTGGGCAAATGAAATCAGGCGGATCAATCATGCAACAATCACCATCATATGTGTTGTATGGCTGAGCAAGCGAGACTTTTGCATGTGTTCATATTGCATAACATCGTAACGCCGGTGCCCAATCGACAAAGGATTGGCCAACGTTTGGCACACTTGCAAACATTTGATAAATGTCACATCGTATTTTGACGGACTGTGTCCGTCACCCATCTCTGCACATAACGCTTCAACGTTAATTTTTATATAGAAAATGAAAAGCACGTTATGTTTATAGCATCGTTTTGTTGTATACATAATGTAATTTTATTTTATAACCATAATTTCTTGAGAGTTACCTTTGAACAGAGATGGAAATATAATAGAAATGAACACTTTAAACTCACCCTGTTCATATGGTCGACAATTATTTCTTATTTTATAGTAACAACGCGAATTATATGTCACACCAATTTAATAATTTTATCAAAATTATTATTTTTCACGCCTACCAAACAGACTGAATAAGTTTTCTTGTTTTAGTTTACGACCATAATATTATAGATACCTTATTCTTGCAAATAAATACTATTCTGTTCTATTCTGACGCTTGCAATGAGATTTAACTTTAATTTTTTTCAAAATTATTCATTATACTAGAAGTTCGTCACGATCTCAGACGTCTAGATAATATTGTTTCTTGAAATAATTTTACATTTATTCAAATACCTCATAAACTAATGAATTGAAGTTAATGCCTAAGGAACTTAACAATTGTACTAATATTACCTACATACATTCCAAATTTCGTTTTATATGGAGCGATAGTTAGAAAGTTATAAATAAAATGGGTTTTTTGACCTAACTCTTATTGCACACCTTGCTTTGCTCGCTTGGCCAACTATCCTTAAACATTTAATTAGCTTTTGTTCACAAAAAAGGAATTTATATTGGGTAACTTAAAATACATTAAAACTTGACGGATGTTAGACTGGTGTGTCAGGATCGACAAGGCTGTTGATATTCACATATGAGCATTTCATCTGAACGCCTTTTCAAACGCACACGTACAATTACATCTTGTCAAACTCATCAATGGACTCGAAATCTTTTGATTCGGCTTTTGACGAGCTATAGCTTGTGTTGTAAAAAAACCTCGCGTTCTTGATTCGTTCGACAAACGGATATTGCGCGGTGAACAAAAACTTGGTGACTTGCAACTAAAGTGAATTAGGGTCAGGCGGGTCGTGTACGGCGGGCGACAAAGTTTGCGCAGTTCCAATGCCAAGTTGAGTTTTAATGATTCGGAACAGTCTCTCGGTTTCCTGCCACCATTATGGAACGGACACTTTTTTGTTTGGAAAATTTATATCAATATTAGCGGACACTCGTAACTTTGTTTGTGTAAAATTGGAATTTTGAAGTAACATTTCCATATAAATTTCAAGTCTATATTTTAATCTGATTTCTGGGACATATTACTTTTAAATGCACGTAACCAGTATCTTTTCTTACGTTGAACCTTAGAAGTTTCACATTTTGATGATAAAATTAAATATAGCATTTTGAATTTCATCATCTACATATGTGTAAGCCTTGTGGGATAAATGATCCTATTATCATTTGTAGACGAAAGCTCAGCAGCTTAAGCTATATTGAAGGAGTCTTGAAGTTGGGATTCAAATGAATATGTCAAAAACACTGGTCGTACGTAACTTAGGGTCTAAGAAAATAGACAAACCTAACCCGTAAGCTTCGAAAACGGGAAGGACAAAGAGGGTTTATGAAGACGTTTAAGAAGATGTTTACGTAGAGGTGATCATTGACCAAGCTCCAGAAGTCAACTCCAAACAGAAGATTTGATAGACGGCAATGAAAAGAAGCACGCCCGTTTTCGGGCGAAATTTTTACTGATATTACTAACGTTGGGCTGAAGATTACCTTCGGCAGTAGGTTTTTTATTTATTTATTGTGTAGCTAAAGTTGACGAGTGAAAAGTACGCTCATATGTATACTTTTAATATTATCATCTTCCTGTTTGGAACTGTTATCTGAATACCTTGGTAAAGAATGGTGAGATAAAATAAGGGATAGATGTCGGAATTTTGAAAGATCCTTGCCTTGAAGTGGAATAAAATAGGTTCATACAAAAATGCTTTTATTTTATACCTTAGTTGATATTTATACAGTTTTGTAGAATATATCTTTTTGTCAATCCCATCAATGATATTTGACTTTTAGATATTCTTTATTACCACGTATTACCGAATTGGCTTCAAGGTTTAAGGTGTCCTTAAATATTTTCTTATAGACCAAGTAGCCTTAAATTGGCAGAATATAAAAACAAAATAAGGGACTTTTAGCTCCAAAAAAATAGTCTCATCGGCTCACAATCTCATGAAGACCTTTTATTTTGATATGCCAATCAAAATAAAAGGTTTTATTAAATTGAGAGGCCATTAAGAAAATATATGCTAATTATATTATTGAAAGTAATATGAAAGGAGAAGTTCCATGAAATATATATGTACATATATTAGTTGATAGGCAGGCTGGGTTTTTGATTCTTAATTATTTATATTTATTTATACAATATTGTTTGAAAGAATTATTATGATTTAGACGAATGTGGGTAGTTTTTTATATAATTTTTCTGGTTGTTTTTAATATTACTGGCTGATAATTAAAGGCTAATACCTATTAGATATAGAATGTACTTCAAGGTTATGTTATTCTACGAGTATTAACGATGGTTTCAATATTTGTGTTGGATTTCCTTTCTACAGTATTATAAAAATCAAGAAGCATAATATAGCATATCATGTTTGCTTTTATATAACTTATTAAATGAAACAACTTTAGAGATTTTATCGCGGTTTATTTAAATTTTATTACCCGACGTTACGAATACTTTGCAGCATTCAATGCCTCAAAGGCGGCTTTTACGATTTTTAGTCATATAAATAGAAAAACTTTACAATAGACTATTTTAAATATTGTAATCCGAAAAGTAAGTTCATTATAAGTGTATATCCTACATTAAGATAAAGTACAACTCCTGAGGAATAAAACAGCCATGAATAAGCTGATATCATATCTAGAGTACATCAAAACGAAGGAAAGGGGAAGAATTCCTGAATAAATTTTTATTGAGATCATCTCAATGACTAACGAAATCATAACGGCGGCTAAAGATAGGTATTAAATGAGAGATATCGTTGTTATTTTTTTGTACGGCGATAGGATTATATATGACTAACGAAACGGTTCACTTGACGTTAAGTGATCCCGTTGCCCATGGACACACACATCATTCGAAGAGAATCGTGTGCGTTGGCAACCTAAGAATTTTGATAAAACTGACTAAGGTGGGTGAGGAAATATATTAACTTAAACGAGCTCACTAGACTTAAAAATAATAATAATATTTTGTATAAAGTAATAATAATAATTAATTGAGCAAATTTTATGCCATTTACAACTTATACGAATGCATAAGCATTCGTATAAGTTGTAAATGGCATAAAATCTTGTTATGAAAAATAGATAAATTAAAATTATGGGCAAACATGTTAGTACAACTTTCTGGGTCTCTGTATAGGCTTAAAACTGAACTTGAAAATGAAATATTGTATTCGGCTTTGACCTGATGTAATGTTTTATCTTACCTTATCTATTCTTGCACATCACCTTTTATATAGGGAAAGGATGGCAAGCGAGCAGACGGTTTACCTGATGTTAAGTGATCCCGTCGCCCATGGAATCATCAGAATAGTTGCGTGTGCGTTGCCAGCCTTGGAAATTGGATAAAACAGGACATAAGGATTTGGTGGGGAGGAAAGGAAGGAAGGGGCAGGAAAGGGAAGGAAGGAGTGAGAAAAGACGAGGGTAGGAATGGCTATCCGGCAACCCTAAGATCCATGCATACTTTATTTTATGCTGCCTTTGTGAAAGGCGGTGGTACCTCCCAGGGCGAGCACAGCCGTAAAAGTGCAGCGAAAGCTGTATTATGAACGTTATGTTGTATCACATCTAAAAGAGCCGTGGAAGCTCAGTGTCTTGGCGCTCGCCTTTAATTCTGTATACTCGAGGCGAACCTCAGTTCAAACCCCGGCACCAATGAAATTGTCATTTTCTTAATTGCAATTTTAAGTGCTGATTTACCACGTGCTTGGTTGTGAATGAAAAAATCGTAAGAAATCTTGCATATCGTATATGTGAAGTTCGCGAATCCGCACTGGGGTCATGTGGTGAATTATGCCCTTTACCCTCTGTTTAGAGGAGGTCTTAGCCCAGCGGTGGGACAATTTGAAAATAGGCTGTAACTTTACTTTATTTTACCTCAAAAACTTCTACATGCATGTTGTTTAGAGTAAAACTTTTATTCCAATAAAAACAATATGCAAACAGTGTTAACTAAAGTGGCAGAACAGAACATCTTGCATACAGCTCTTGCTGCGATTAAGAAGCCGCTCGATCGATCCACTGTCCCACACACAAAGCCACCATAAAATAAATTATGCCTGATTTTCGAGGTTTCCAGGTGGCTATTCCTACACTCCTACCCCTTTTTCCCCTTTTTCTTTTCCTTCCTAATAATACATTACTAACTCCTTCTGAGTTAGTATTGTTTTTAATACTACTGATTTACACGACTTCGTCTGCGCCACATAAAAGAGATTTTGCGATATTATTTATTATTGCTCCGCTTCTATGATATTAATTATAGCATAATGCTATATAATCTAGAGCCTACCTCGATGAATGGGCTTTCCAACACTAAAAGAAATTTCCAATTAAAACCAGTAGTTCGAAAGATATGTGCGTTCAACCAAACAAACTCTTCAGCCTTATAATTTTAGTATAGATTTTCTTAAGATAAGATCCAGCGACTTATGCTGTCAAATAAACTTCCTCTGTGGCATAGTGAAATTAGGCTTTGCTTTAGGAATGATAAAGAGTGGGTTCGAATCCCGCGGGGGTACAATAACTTTGTGTTGTTGTTTCTTAGTCGGGTTAGGGCAATGCGAGCTGATGACCCGATCGCCTGAAAATAAAGACGATCCATGCATCGGATGGTCATGTAAAAACCCGATCCTGCACCTGATCTCTCTCCGATCGTGTCGGATATCCGTCACATCGGAGAGTAAAGGAACAAAGAGTGCACCTGTGTCTGCGCGTGCCCTTGTGCTCTATACTTATCTCTTAGATCTTTGTGTAGATTAGTTACCGTGGCAGAAATTCGGTCAGAAGGCACTTCATCTATTCAATATCCAAAGCTGTCAACGCACCCGAAAATTTTGAGGTCTGATGGGTGTCTATAAGTGACGGCTTCTAGAAAAAAAAACACAGCATACCAAAAAACAATTTTAAATAAAATTGTTATGGGAGATGATTTTTATTGTCTATGTTAATATCTCTTCTTCTTAAATTGACTACGGTGGTAATTTTGCAATGTTCAGGTAATATTTGTAGTCCTATATATTAAAAAAAACAGACAATTTAATCTGAAAAAGTTCATATAATATATGAATTCGAACACGATGGATGTCTGTTGTTAAATTATAAAAACATGTTAAATATATTATTAGATGTGATAATTAAAATCACCTCATAAAAGTTGCAGCAAGTAGATATACGCACGCATAAACAGTGGATAATGATAACCAATCATAAATACATTTCGATATAATCAAAGCCGAGGAGTCACGGCCGGGCGTGTTTGAATCATAACACTGGTGCTAGTTCAAGATGTTGGTGAGATAACCGCCGCCGTACGCAGAGCGACGTAGATCACGTCAGGAGTAAACGTCAATCAGTCTATGTACGTTGACCAAGCTGAACTTAATAAATGGGATAATCTAAATAATAAATATGGGGCATGCTATGTTATTAACATATCTCGATTTTTGCTTACGCTCCTGTCGATATCAAATAACGTTTGTTCTCAAAAATATTGCCCACGTTTTTAAATATTTTACTTGTTTAGACAATTTCCTCTCTTAAAAGAGTCACATAATTCAAAAATGGTGTCCTGATCCTGTATTTACTTCTGTACAGAGCTCTATTATAATTGAGCCCTTTGAACTGTTAAGTTTAATGTGTTGAAGAGTCCAGGCTTATAAAATCACGTATGTGAGCATGCGAGTGTTAACAAGATATGCTTACCTTTAGACTTTATGGCCTTAAATGAGTAAACAGGAATCACTGACCGAGCGAGCGAAGCGAGTGAGATTTACAATTACAGTTGGGGCGGAAACGCATTTTATGTATATATGTTTGCATGTATGTATGTAACGCGAAACCTCTTGAGCCAGTCCTCCAATTTCAATGAAATTTGGAATACATGTAGGTAATATAAGTCCAATTTTAAGTTCGTTGGGCTTCAAAATCGGTTGAATATTAACTATTCAGCCGATTTTGAAATCAGTCCAGTCCAGCTATCTGACTCACCTGGTGGTAGGTACTAATATGAATTTATTGATACACATTTTTATCATATTTTATATTCTCGATGGTTCGAACTCTTTCCAGCATCTTGCTTAAAAATGATGATGTTGTTAGCTTTTCCGTTGTAGAATAGTGGAAGAAAAATTATAAATTTGTATAAAAACGCAGTAGTCCAGGTTAAATTTGACATTTAAGAATAACACCAAGTCTAGCCATGACCATGTACGCTAGCAAGGGTGAGGTAGATAAGAATTATAAAAAGGATAAATTTTTAAAAATAGCTTTACTATACATATGTAGTAATCGACCCATGTTATATAAAGCACATTTAAATTATAATAGCGTTTGAATGTTCTAAGTTCCAAATATAAAAAAAAAACTTTTATAAATGATAGTTAACAAAAATTTAATTAAAATAACACTGGGTTTTTAGTAAGTCAAGTAGCAGCTTGTTTTGAATTAGTGCGGATTGGCGAACTCCACATATTGTATATGAACTTTTCCTCGCAATGTTTTCCTTCACTGTCGAGGATGTGGTAATTAAATGAGTTTATTATTAAATCAGCACTCAAAATTGCGATTAAGAAATTGACAAGTTCATAGGCACCGGCACCAGAGCTTGCGATAAGGTTTGCCTCGAGTATTTAATTATACGGAATTAAAGGTGAGTACTTGAACACTGAGCTACCATTACTACTGGGTTACACAAATTAAAATAAATTTTGCCCTTAATTGACTGAGCGAGCGAAGCGAGTGAGGTTTACAATTGCAGTTGGGGCGAAAACTCAATTTATATACATACATATGTATGTATGGGTGTATTTATGTATCTAATGTGATAACTCCCGATTCAGTGCCCCAATTTAAATGAAATTAGGAATGTATGTAGGTAATATTAGTACAATTTTTAAGTTCGTTGGGCATCAATATCAGTTCAATAGTTTAAGAAATATTGAAATAAATGTGAAATAAACGCAAGTTCAAGTTTGTGGCGAACTGCTAGTATATTTTATGGCTTCATTTATCGGATTAACAACAGTACTTAAATTTTATCCGATACGTACTTACAAAGTCATGGTTACCAGCGCCGAAGACATCAAGTGCACTAATGTCGGGACATTAAGATTAAGGACACATCTAGTTGCTTTACCGGAGATCGTGTTTTTTACACTGGTATTATATTTTCAATGATTGCAACTGGAGTGCGAAGTGTCTGGCTGCGCGTGGATATGGATGCGGTATCGAAAAATTTATGATTCGAATCAGGTATAAATAATAAAAATCACTTATGCAGTGATATACTACATGTGCGAAACGTACAATAATTTGAATGTCAAGTATCCGTCGAATATAGAAACAACAGGAAATCTTTAGTAATACCTTAAAATCGAAGTGTTATTATGTTTGGTTAACGTGAGCTTATCTTTTATGGCCGATAGTCTAATCTTCGTGGTAGGCTATTTATTAACCAATAAATAGCCTACCACGTAGGGGGAGGTTTTTAATTAGGCTGTGTTTTTGTTTGTTACCTAGCTTTTCCGTCATTTATGAATCTATTTAAAAAAATATTTTCTATCTGAAAGAATATACTTACAGATTTGTTTCATAAAAATTTCGGAAAATCCGTGTCATAATTTATTTTAAATCAGAATAACAAAAAAAAAATATTTCACGAAAGCTCGTTTTTAAAGCGTTTAAAGTCGTTTTTTAGTTTTATATCCAAACAATTGTTATCTTTAAAGTTTTCCGAGATAAGCAAAAAGCCCCACGAAGATCGAGAGGTTTAAGTTAGCATTTTAAAAAAGTGTCTATTTAGATTAGTCAAGTAGTTAATCATAATCAGAGTAAACCGTAAATTTTAGGCAATCGCAAATGATCGATATATTTAATAATTCAATTTAATTTAATTAAAGAGTTCTTTTTAAGAATTCTGCAAGAAAGGTGGGCAAAAAATATAAACAAGGATTCAACATAGGTTAACAAAGTTTTGTTGGCATATCCAAACTTTTTTTCGTAGCGCATTGTATCATTATGCGGTGTACAACGCGTTCACAATCGGTCACCTTGACTTTTCCCGATTGGTATGGAATAATTTGACATAATACCGCATCTAGCCATCATTACGTCGCATTATTGCTCCTTGATGCGCAATACTCTAGCATTGCTGTTATATTTTGTGAATTATTATTTTGTTGAAATACAACGCGACCTTATTGCATTTAAATGCTAATCACTATAATAAATTTACGTTTAAGTTACTTGTAAATATAAAACCACTTATTTTTATATTTTTACTAAAATAATTACCTACGTGGCGTAGCTCTACATCCTAAAATTTACACATTGAAGATCGCGTGTTTGATTCTTACGAGAAACGAAAATTTCAACGGTCCCCCACGGAAACCAAAAGAGAGTAAGATCAGAGAGTTGCGTATGCGTTGACAGCCTACGTTAGAATAGATTATTGGGTGAGAATATATGTAGGGTTAGGAAGAAAACGTATTAAAAAAAAGTGCAGGAGTTCGTTTTAGTCGGATCAGGGATGGTGGATGGTATTGTTTCATACCATTAAGGTATCGATACTTTTACTCGATACTGTATCGGTCGTCAAGTATCGATACCTTCCCGGTATCAACTGAAAAGTATCGATACTTACTCGTATCGAATCGGTTTTGGAAAATTTATAGTAGAAACCGTAACAAGTATTGGTATTTTAAATAATAAAAATAAAATTATAACAATTAATGAATAAAAAAGTCTGTTTTTGTAGTGCTTCCCTGTTTGGCAATTTCTGGAAGCAGTGACTATTGCGCCAGCTTTGGAAAACAACCTTTCGCGTGGTATAAAGGTACCTTCTATGTTCAATTATATTCATGCTTGTTTACACAACGCTGGAAATACGGGCTTTAAATCCTCCCATTCCTCTAATGGGTTAGTTTTTAAAATGTAGGCTGGATTAGCTAAATAAATTGACACGTCATGGGCTTTTGAGCCAACTGCAAGTTGTGACGTGAACAAAAATCAAAATCAATGTGTAAAAGAAATACTGATATTGGCATTTTGATATGAGTACTTTTGATCGATACCTATTCGATACTTAATTTCAAAGTATCTATACTAAAAGTGCTTGGTATTGGAGAAAAGTATCGAGTATATACTTGTATTTACTTGTATCGTTTCATCCCTAAGTCGGATCCCTTTTTAATAGTAGTCATATGTTAGTTTCAGTTAATGCGAGTAAAGAAATGTGAGTGTACTTAAGAATATTTTCCGAGCAATTAGTTCATATGTTGCTAATAATTATTAAAAATATTAGACACTGAGAATTTGACACTAAGATACGAATTCTTAATGTTAAATTTTTGAATGACCGGTTGGCGTAGTGGCTAAAAAACGCGAGGTATGGCGTCACAGGTCGTAGTTGGCGTGGTTGGCGTCGTCTCGTGGGTTCGATTCCTACCCGGGGCAAATATTTGTATGCCTACAAATAGTTGTTCCGATCTGGGTGTTTGAGTCTGTGTAATTTATGTTTGTAAAACGTCCTTGAAACCGTCCTAGAGCTTATAATAAGGGCAGCGTTGTTGAATCTTACACTAGTATACGCACTCAAAAGTCTAAAGATACGAAAGATAAAAAATTCTAAGATATCATGTACTCAAAGTTAGGCCGTTCTATCCAGCCGAATGCCTTAATTCTTTTTTTTTATTGGAAGGTATTGATGTATATATTTGTCTTCTAGGAAGAAAATTTTTACTCTTCTCAAGGTATGCGTAAAGGCGTCTTCCCCACATATTTTTTTATTTTTTCTTAGCTTTCTTTCTGCTTGAGGTACGCAGTTCGTTTTAATCCACAAATATTAGCTGAAACGAGGTCTATCATTTGAAATTTTGTCTATGAGTGAAAGGAAGCTGGGTGTTAGCAAGTGTTCTTTATTTTACGTCAGCTTTGTGCGACGCGTTGTTACTTTCGTAGTTGAATAGGTTGAAGCTGCAAGAATTGCGCGAAAGATGTCGTGTTCTTCCTTTAGTAGTAGGGAAATTAATCTAAATCGCAATCGATCGGCACTTCGTAATAGATTTACTTACTTTGCATTGCTTAGTTTTTTTTTTATCGGAAAGGTTGGCAAGCGAGCAGACGGTTCACCTGATGTTAAGTGATCCCGTCGCCCATGGACA
>DWHK01000462.1:0-13967 GCA_018247855.1 Graphium androcles | reverse complement strand
TGGGCATGTAAAAAGTCGGTCCCGGTTGTCAAGAAGACCTTTGACAATCGTTAAAAGGATGTCAGTGCCTTCAAATAACCTGACAACTAATCTATCCTTTGATTTCGGTTTATTCATTTGGGTTGCGGAGGCCAAATGCCAGATCTATGTAAAAAATTATATTTAGGTAATATTTGGTCGGATTAGAAGCCGACCCGAGAAGTAATTAATAAGGGAATAGGGAATAAGGCTGCTATCATCTAGCCTCTGGTCTAGGAGAAAGAAGACAGCTCTTGCTGCATTCTTGAGGCTTGCTTGACCAGAAGTGTATCGTCGCCTAGCACACAGAGGCATTGTAAAATACAGTACGCGTGGATTGAAAGGTCGCCGTTGGCTACCTATACTCTTGATTATCCCTACTCTTTTACCTTGCCTCATTGATCCGTGTTATAACAAGGTGCTACTAACGCTTTTTATGCTCTATAGGCGACGTCTTTTTATATATAGGAAAGATTGGCAAACGAGCAGACGGTTTACCTGATGTTAAGTGACCCCGTCGCCCATGGACACACACTGGCGACGGCTGGCAACACACACATGGAATTGTTTGTGCTTTGCTAGCCTTGGAAATTGGATAAAATATAATGGGTTAAAGAGTATATTAAGAATTTGGTGGGGAAAGTAGTGGGAAAAGAAGAAGCTAAGAATGGCCATCTGGCAACCCTAAGAGCCATGTATACTTTATTTTATGCAGGCTCTGTGAAGGGCCTTTGAAGACTGTGTGAAGTGTAGGGTCTATCATTTAATATCAGGTGAATCGTTTGCTCATTTTCCATTTTGTCTATATAGAAATAACAAAGGTAACTAAGACTAGGCTAACCAATAGGTCTAATAACACTATCTGTGTTATGGTGAATGTGTATATGCACGTACATACACATACAAACAGACGCCAGCAGACTTTAAACGAGTCAACGATTACCCTTCTCGGAAGAATAAACCTTGTCTCCCGGCGGGAATCTCTGCGGCGACAATCATCCCTCGTTGGAGCCGCTCGAATCCTATTAGCGGGTTCAAGAGTCACTCCGGTTCACTTGTTGCGCGTCCCCGGCATCCCGCGGCACGCCGCAAATCCCGCGCGTCACGCTGTCACGGCGCTGATAACGCCGGATTTATTGCTTTCCCGCGCGCACAGTTCGAAAATGGAACTGTGTCTTTTTGACGCGCTCCGTTTTTGAATGTGTTCGAGGTTTGTTTTATCGGATTGGTATTGCAATGTGGTATGGTTATAGTCAAAGTTTGGTGATTTTGTTTTTGATCTGTATGGTGTTTTTAATAGATTTTTTTTTTGTTTAATAATTTTTATAGTACGGTCATATTAGAATTTGGTTAACTTTTGGTCCTGGCAACATCTGGCACTCTTCTTGTATACTATATCCGCTTCTTATAAGAATAAACACTCAAATAGGCTGTATGATCCCTGATCTTTGTCTGCCCTAAATGGGTCGAATTCAACAACAACAACTATCTCTGCTTAATTTTTTTTCTTCCGACATAGATTTGTACTAAAAAGTATCAACGAAAATATACTTTTTAATGATACTTAAAAACATATTGATTTGGTGCTCGGTGGTCACGCAATGAAAGAGTAACATTTATATATATATGTATATACATATATAAAATGTTACCCTTTCCGTACGGTAAAAATAGTAAGTACATAATAATTAAATCGTCTTGAATGTTGTATTTTTTTGAAAATTTCCAGCGAAACGTAATGTATTACATAAAGTGGAAAACGTAATAAAACACGACTGTATTTCATTTTATTGACGTTTTAAGAAAACGCGAACACGCTTTATTTGAGCACATAAATTATTAAAAAGCATAAATTTTAATATTTAACGCAACACAAACACAGCTAGGGTGGAACAAAATGTTTCGAATCTGTCAAGGCTTTATAACCTCTATCCCTTGAGCATAACGATGACTTTCCTCTGCCGTCCTATATGAGTGGATACAACAGAAAAAATATTAAATGATTCTTAACTTTTCTTTTTATAAAAGTAAGCAAAGTTTATTATTAACATTAGAGAGACGAGATTTAATTTTCAATCTCCCAAACGCCGATGGCATATAAGAAATGTTTATATAATAAAATAATACATAATCATATGTTATTTTAGTTAAAACATATATAAAAGTACCTCTTTGTCATATATATGTATAGATATGACAGGGAAAATTACAGTACCTTGATTAAAAAAAACAATTCCTTTCAATAACGTTCGAAAATTGGCAATCAGACCCAATGGAAAATAGATTGAAGCGAATTCCTTGGAAATTGCGCGCGCCATAAAAGTGTAATAGCGTGTTCTATCGGATTTTTCCGATTCAAAGCTCCGCAGCCATACTTACAAGTGAATATATAGCTTAGAAACATTCTCTGCGGCCAGACGGTCGCATCAGCATATTGGCTGGTTAGTACTTCTGTCCAACGCCGGCGAAAACGCACGGGGCCGTAGGGCTACCATTGAAAGTGATCTACCTAAACGTAATCCAAAAACAGCCGTCAGGTTTTTAGATTTTATTTAAATTTTAATAATATTTCAGACTTGAGATGTTAAAGCCTCAGTGTTAATACTATTATTTCTATAAAATCGCTTTTCAAGGTATGGGTTTGTAACATAAGAATTTTAAAGTCAATTTTTTATATCTTTCTATACGTTTAAGCTACGTTAAAGATTTTATTTTAAAAGATTTTAGTAGATTTTGCTTATTTAACAACACTTGGATGAAAAATATGGTACTTTTTATCGAAGTATAATGTTACTAGCTTTAAAATTCATGACAGTAGACCATACATAGATGTCAGCCCTATCCTCTTACTTGTACTCTGTATGTGTAAACGAGTGTCTGCGCTCTGCGTAGGACACAATCGCACATTGTTGTTGTGCTCAAAAACTGTCCTCTTTTTAAGCTCAGAATGTTGCCAGCTTTCAATTAAGTGGCGGCAGGAAAATCGCGACGAAAAAAAAATTGTAAATTGGACAGTATACGTAACAGAAAAAAAAATATTTACTTTAATGAAGTTCAATTTTAAATTAAGCATATATGAGCCTTATTGTGTAAAAATATAGCAAAGAAATTCCATTTTTCTAATCAAGACATAGAGTTCAATGAATGTAACATACATTTCTATTTAGAACTTTGTTCTTACGACGATATTGGCACGACGCCAGATTAAAAGACGAAAAAAAAGAAGAAAATTGCGCCGCCATTTTGTTACGTAAAGCACATTACGTATTTACGAAATCAATTGGGGGCCTCATGCCGTTTGTTTCTCGGGGGTAGTAATCAAAAGGGCAATTTAGGGGTAACTGCGCTCCAAATATAATATTTAACGACACCCTCTAACATTGAGAGCGTCTGAAAAGTTATGAAAATTCCAAAAATCTGACAGAAACAACGAATTTCGTGTCTTCATCTCTGCCGCAATTAATGTCGGAACTAATTAAAACGTAATGCAGCTACAATGACTTAATTACACGCGGACACGATTTGAAATCTAATACTTTTTGTTGCAAGAAATAAGAAAATCACTATTAATCACAAATGAATTACTTTTTTTTAAGTTACTTTAATAATAACAGCATATACTGTTATATCGCTAAACATTTTTATAATCTATATTAAAGTTTTAGTGACTATTATAAATTCGCTAAACTTAGGCCATGATACAAATGGTTTTAATAACAAAAGCATTAAATCTTAAACTAGAACACCATTATATTGGTAAAGGGACGCCGAAAATGCATAACGAGGCAATAGAATGCATTAATGAAAGTTTCAAGCAATAGTTTAGAGAAACTATCCAATAGTAGTGGGCGGGCCACCTTACCCCACTAAACCCCTCCCCCCACCTCGGAGCTTTCGCAAATTCAATTAAATCTCTGTACGGAAATTTTGAAAATTCCTTTTAGAATATATTTTATCTTTAATCATAATTGAAAACTTTTTTCGAGTAATTTTTTTTATAATTTAAAAAAAAACTAATTGTCATCTAAATTAATTAATTTAACTTTTTCACCGAAATCGACATAAATTTGTTATAAAATAATATGTTATTTATTACCTGTGTCCGATTTAAGATTTTGCCGCGCAAAATGTGTTTAGTTTTTTTTTAATATAAAAAACATTTATTAAAGTCCCGTATTGATCGGGGCGCCGCGCATGCGCAAAGCGGCGAAATTTGCAATTACTAAGTCTGTGCAAATTTCGCTCGAGTTTAGGGATGCCTCACGTCCGTCCGTTTTATGGACACGTCCTGTCTAGATAAATAGATGCGTGCGCAATCATTTCTATAATTAAAACTCAGTTAAGTAAACAACCTAGCAATGCAAACAATAAATAATTCGTAAACGATAAATAAATTGAAAACGAATACTTCTAAATTGTGCTCTTTCTTCCAAGATTAATTGATTTTCGATTTCCATTTTACCATTTCTAGCAATGTGGTGTCCCAAATTAAATTTGTCCCAAATTGGTAACTTTGTAGAAGTTTAAAAAAGTGTTGATTGTAGTTGAATGTTAATTAAAAAATACTTTCAATGGTTTTGGTTAAAAGTAGTTTTTTTTTTATTTATTTTCTTTGTAGTAATTTCGTGTTAAATCAAAATATCGATCTTTTAACTTCATTCACAGTTGAAAGTATGATAAAAAATTTAAAATAGTTTACTGAACAAGAAGAGAAGTAGTATGAAGTAAATTTATAACTTCATTTGATAATGGACTGCGATAGATTTCACCATAGCTAAATATCTCTATTTTAAATAATTTTGGAACAATTTAAATGTCTTTCAATAATTTTTAACTATTTTTGCAAAGTTTTAAAATGTCACTGAAATCAGTTGATAATCTAACGGATATACCGCTTGAAAAATTCATGCAAATTGTGGACATTCTTTTGTAAAGTTGTTTGAATAAGAGGCACAACAAGGACAATATTAAAAAAAAGTATCATATGAGCTATAATACACGCAGGAAAATATTTCTGTTACTGGAATAGATTTTTAAGACTAATACTGTTCTTTGAGGCCGTCGTGACCCGTTCGTCGGAACTGTTAATTCAGTATTCCGGCTTACGTCACGTATTACCCTTGATCCCTGTGGTATTAGAGTCAATACCGGCTCATCCCTGTTTGCAATTATTGCACCATTTTATTTGCTTCCACGTTACATTTTATTCAATAGTGTTTTTAAAACATATTTTATTTTATAGACAAACAATTACTTACGTTTGACTTGGAATGATATTTTTATATTATAAAATATCTAAAAAGAAAAATTTAAAGAGATTAAACAAGATTTAATTTACGGAACTATGAATCTATCGTCCTTGACCAAATTGTAATTTTTATGTTTTAAGTTCTTATTGTAAAAAAAATATAATAATCTTTTTTTAAATCAGCAGCAGAACTTTTATTTTTTTAAATTTGAAGTTTCATAAACCGATATATTTCTTTGTATCCTAAGGATTAGAATTCTTCCATTATTAAATAATGGTTCCCTGATTCCCGTTATATAAGGAAGTATTGCAAAAATCAGTTTTTTTTGTGTCGAAATGTTACGTAATTTGAATTTAGAAGCTCTGACATTTTGAAGTTGTTAAAAAAGGTTCGTTGACGTATATACAATTAGTCAGATCGATTAGAAAAGCATCAATCCCACCTGGGTTAATGAGCACAATACCAACTTACGGTAAGAGATACAACTTAAAGTACTCAAGGTAAGGAACTCAAGCCTGTATTAAATGAAGTACGTCTGATGCGTGGGGTTGCATATGCCATCTCTTCTTCCATCTCCATTTCTTACCATCATAAATTTGTTTCTGGTTTCTTCCAACATCTATTCCCTCCTAGATTGGCTTTGCATCAACACCACGGGCGGCAGTTATCACTTGAAATCAGACCTGTTCGTTTGCCAATTATTCTCCATAAAATAAAATATAAGATTCTTTTGACACAAAATTACAGAAAACCGACTACAAACGCTTCAGAAATGTACTTTCCTGACATATTTTTTCCTTTATTTTGATTTTAAAAACAAACTAGTAAACTTATTTTTAAGAAAAATTTATGGGATCACATTCAGAGTATCTCCTGTCCAACAAAAAAAGAATCATCAAAATCGGTTACTAAACGACGAAGTAATCCGCGAACACACATAAAAAATATATACAGTCAAATTGAGAATCCTCCCCTCTTTTTTGAAGTCAGTTCAGTCAGTCAGTCAGCGGACGATTATAATAATGCGAGAGTCGCAATAAGTATCCTAACGATGTACATAACGATTCCAACATTGGTGGACAATAGCAAAAATAACTTTAATATCTTAAACTAGATCGGAGTTGTGATGAAAACTTGAAAACACACCTTTTAAAAATATTTAACAATAGTTCGTAAATACAAATATGTTTAGAAACTTATCCAAGTTATTATTATGAAAATATATCACTTTTAATACCAGCTCATTTGTAGAGCTTAATTAGCCGTGCGGACCTCGTATCTTCGACGCGTTCTACGTAGAGCTAGGCATAGCCTAGTCTAGCTTTTAGAGTGCAACGCAAGTGCAGACGGGGGCAGACGGCGTATGGGGGAGGGGGGTGCAGTCTCGTCGTCATGGCAACCGCAAGATGGCGCCCGCGAAATTAGTACGTCTACGGGCTTTATGCCCCCGTCTTCATTATGTCGGATTTCAATTTATTTCCGAATCGAAGCCGACGAATTAGTTTCGGCCGCGCTATGTAATTTCCTAATCGCGTATCATCGTTCGAACGAAACACGCAAGTTTTAATAAATTTATTCAGGCACATAAAAGTGATAAAGTTTTGTTTCTCCGATAGTTGTTTTATCATTCCTAGAGTTATCGTTATGGTTTGTCGGTGGTATCAGTATGTTGTTATTACTTAGTGAATTGTAATATTAACGATAAAGACTTAGCAACTTGCAGTTATTACTCATAATTTCCAGTTTTTTGAGTTATAAATAGACGTTTGTTTACTTTGTACCTAAACGTAGACGCGGAGGTAGAGAGAAATAATTATTATTACCCCGCCGAAACGACATACATATACATACGTATTTAGTGATGTCTACGATTATTTATTTTTTATTTTACAGACTCTGATTCATGGAGGTATGTGTACTATTTTTTTCTAGTCCAGATTTTTATGACTCAAAATGATTGCTAACCAAAAGATTAATCTTTTGACCGTTCAGCAAATTCCATGAAAGAAGAAAATTAATGTTGATATGATCTAAGGCTTAGATGCTTTTTAATAGAATAGTCCATCGCAGAAAGTGGTTTTCATTGTCAGTAGAAATTCAAGGCCTATCATTTTTCGCCCTCTTCAAGTGGTATCTTTCTGTATTGTTTCTTTATGTATACATTAACTAATCCAAAATCAATACATTTTGTATCAATGTATGCAACTTTCAAAGCGAAAAAATTGTTTGTCTGTAAAGTCGGTTTACGGAAGATAATTTTAAGTAATAACGTCATTACCTCGTCTCTCTTCTACGAGGACGCATGGGCCGATGGAGGGAAAGAGAGATAGATGCGTCACAAGCCGAACGCTAAAGTCGATCGTGCCTCTTTATCGCTTGTTCCACGCTCTCGCTTGCACTCTCGGCTCAGGTGGAACGTGACAATGTCATGCTTTTTCATGCCTGCAGACGCGGTTTTTCATTTATAAGACGTTATCACGTTAAAAACTCCGGAAAAATAGACACAGATCTCACCGCGTACTAATATACATATACGTACATATATGCTGAAATAGACTCATCTAGAATACTCGTAGCTTTGGCGACAAACGAACCTGCTTCGGGGAAGTTTGTCGCGAGGCGTTCGGCTACCGGTCCAATCTTTCTTTTCGCTCGTTAGCTCAGACTCTTGTTCTTTGTGTTTCCTAAATTGCACCAAGAATGCCACTACGTGATCGCAGAGCCCTTGTTCGGCGGATACTCCTAATGGTTACACCATTAACTTCAAGAACTCTCTCAATCTATTTCAGTGCTTTCAACGATAGAGTCTTGAACACGTTTATATTAGACTAATCAAATATCTTTTGGGCAACTGTGACTCACAAAATTTTAGTAGTAATTGCAAAATATTGCTTGCTTGTCCTTAATAATTTATGTAGATATAGAAGACCTGAAAACCCGTATCTTCTTTATACACTACAAAATAGTGTTCGTGCGTAAATAAAGTAGAAAAGACGATTGCATTAAACACAATAACTTTTTAATTTTTCTATCAGATACATTTATTATATATAAAACACATTTTATGGCAACATTTAAAAACCCACCGGCATCGATATTGATGAACATAAAAGCGGCTAATGAATTAATGCGTTCAATTTTATTACATTACGGAGAATGCATGTAAATTGGTTTGAAAACTCAATTACATGCCTGCATTAAATATATTACATGCACGCGAATGTATGAGTAATTCGGTACACACAGTTTTGTATGAGTCAGGTGTGTGTGAATGGATGTAAGATGTGTGTGTGTGTGTGTGTGAATTGAAGTTTATTTTAATGTTTGGTTTCAATTACAAGGCAAAATTATCTCTTTATTCTACTTAGTTGGACTGACGAAGAAAAATAATTTTTGTGTAAGATTTATGTTAATAAGGTAGCCAAGGGTATTAAATGAAAGACATGGACAAACAAACAGCTAAACATGTATAACTTCGCAATTTAAAAGGCTATCGTTGCGTTGCTATCATTTGAAGGGACTGATAAAGAGAACAGGAGTGGTGCCGAACCCAAAGAAAGTTTAAATAGTTTTGCTTTGCTTCGATCTTCTATGAGATCTTAATACTACTTGAGCCTACTCATGGTCTGACATGACATGATTTGTTTAACGGACTAGAATCCTTTGTAACTCCTTTTATAATAATAACGAAGATACAACAAATTAAGTCATTGATTCCAAGAAATCGCTCGGGTGGTAGAGAATAACAGCTTACTCTAGATTGCCGATCCTAATTTTGCCCAATGTTCTAATCTCGCAACATTAGCAACGCACTAGCAACTCTGTATGTTGTTCATGACCAACTGACGATTATCATTTGACATCAGTAAAAAAAAATTAAAACATTCTGAACACACATTTCACTCTGAAAAGAATTTATAATAGTAATTACTTATCTTTTTTATTAACGCTGCCCTTATTATAAGACCTGCGTCTTGTGTTACAAGGACGTTTTACAAACAGAAAAAGATACAAACACCCAGATCTGATACAATTATGTAGGTCATACAAATATTTGCTCCGGGTAGGCATCGAGCCCACGACCTGTGTCGTCGTAGCTAACATCTTAGCCACTGCGCCAACTGGTCATCAAAGGGCGTGTTATACGGATATCCGTAGATTTATCAACACATTATTGTTGTTCCCCTTAATTCCCAGGTTAGAGCAGCAACAGATGCGCCCCTCCGAGCCCTCATTAAATCCGCCGATTGCCTCGAAATTGTTTTAATGAAAATCCTAACGGACCACCAGCTAACGCTAGACCGAAGTTATAATCGAATATATATTTGTTGCGAAGTAATTTTAATTAAAAATATTCCAAAAGTGAAACTTTCGAAATACTCCGTGAGACATTTGTTTTTGCGACTTGCGTTTTCGAGTTAAAAGAGGCTTTTCTTCAATAAATGTTATAATATAATTTATTTAAATAGAAAATGTTTAAAATTTTATTTTAGTATAAAAGTTTGTCGCAGTTCTTCTAGATTGAAAGTAGATACTAGATCATTGTCATTTTTAATAGAAGTTATATTTGATCATTCTTCACGGCTTAGAGCATGATAGCACGTAAAACTGTTTTGAACAGTTACAGGTTTTAGGAAAAATACCCCTCAACCCCCCTCAACCCCTCGTGCTAAGCTTTAGTTACGCGTGAAAAGTCCATTTTCAAGGTCGATCGGCGGCAACGATTCAAAAACCCTCCATTGAATAACAATTTACAATTCAAAATCCGCGCGCGCCGTGTGAACGACCCCACAGGTGGCACGCCGGAGGCTGTAGCGAAAATGCCGTGAAGGTCGTCTCATTTCTCATGTGCGATATACATCGCCGGGTTGGTTCGCCAAAGGGGTAGATAATGCCGTATACCCGCAATGGAGTGCGTGATAGCGATGGATTGGTGTGTAAAAAGAGTGGAAGTGTTAATTCTCTGAACGGCGTGCATTACCCGCAGACGACCGTGAAGCGTTGCCCACACTTTATTCCCGTATTTGGGTTGTCGAGAGCGAGAGTGACCCGGTTTTTGCGTTTGATTTATTACCGCACCGCTGTGTGACGCGATCCCATCGGCTGTGGACTATCGGTGACATTTGACCTCCGCGAGGTCAGGTCGTAGGCTATAGGCCTCGTTCTTAAAAGCTACCCTAACGACATCTGTCTTCTACTTATTTATAATATTTATAACTTAATATATATTCGTAACAACTGTTTTGAGATTCACATTTATAGATTGTTGAACGCATTAGTACCGTAGATATTTTTATATTTTATTATTTGATTATATTTTAAAGTATTGAAATTGTTTTACAAAAATAATTACGAGTGAGTGTTTGTTAACGATGATTAGTCATTGCAAACGAAGGACAAGGTTACACAAAACATGACAAAGGATGAAAGAAAAATAAATAACAAAAAGAAAAAAGTTAAGGGAAGTAGTGTTGTACTCACTGGTGTAGTGGTTGAGCGCCCTCTGCCGCGACCCCGCCGCGACTCGCTCTTCACTGTCTGCAGCGTCCCGTCCGGCCCCAAAATAAGCTAAAACAACACAGACACACCACATACTTAACATAAAGCAAATAAAAGTAAGTAAAAACAAAAGGAGAATGTTAACACAAAAAGGGAGAAATGAATAGACAAACATGCAATGGGAGAAAATGGTTAGGCGGCCACAGATTAGTTATTTTAGTAAATGAAAATTTAAAATATTTTGAACAAGGCAAAAAACAAAAACAAAAATAATGTCTACGTCTCGTGTAGCGAAATTTATTTGTATATTATTTTATTCAGCGCCATCTCCCGTGTCGTATTGAAATGTCATGAGACAGTTAAGGTGATTCTGCTTTACGCCGCTAGATGGCTCTTACTAAATAAGTGTAGAGAGTTTGACGTAGATGGCGCTTTTTCCACGTGCTTTTCCGAAATTATTTAGCATTTTTTGTTTGAAATATTTTTATTTACCGTTAGAAGTTATTGATTTATCATTCATTGTTATTTAAAGAAATAAATTGGAGGTAACATTAAACACACACTGTTGCGTAATTTTAATTAAAGTTTTTTGACGAATACTATCAATGTAACAATATTATATGCATAAAAAAGACCGAGAGAGTTTTTATCATGTTTTCCCTTTATTTATTGTTTAAAATCTACTCTTTCACTTTGTTATAAATAATATCATTTATAACTCAAGACAATTTTTCGTTCTCAATAACAGTCTTTTTTATTAGAATTTTTAGCCAAAAAGTACAGATTTTTTTTTTGATTTTCGTAAAATATAGGTTTTACCATAATGTCTATAAAAATAAAAACTGCAAATTACTGCGACACGTCATTAATTGTTTGCTGGTCTTTTTTAAACAGTAAATCTCAGAATATATTTTTCAGAATTTCTAACGATAGGGGTGGAAGTTTGTATAAAGTTCTTTAACTTGTTGTATCTTATTAGATTCTGTATTAGACTTAATCTATTAATTTTCTCTTACCAACAGTCGCATTAAGCATTTTCATTGTAGATATTTCATATCGTGAACAAATTTCAAGGCTAAATTATTTTCTCTATGAAATCAAGATCATCGATGATATCAAACCACGTTGTAAATGTCGTCGCAGTACTATCGAATTGTAGTTCGACGTTCACAACGATACTATCAATTTAGAAAAAAGTATTTTTAGGATTTATTATAGTCCAATCTAAATAAGAAACTATTCTTACGTTTTAGGCACATTTGATAAAAAAATCGACGTTAATGCGAATAAAATACAACAAAGTTCAAGTTTTTCTCAATTACTACAAACCGATATAAATTAGGATTGTATATGTGCGTCTAGACGGTCCTCATTTGAGTTTAGTTGTTTGTCCGACGAAGCTGAAAAACTAAAAAGACGAAACTTCAACCGCAGTAATTCGATTTTCAGCTGCGAGTTTAATGTACATTTGTTTTTATAAATATTTTTTTCTCTTAAGCTTTGCCACTTATTCAGTTAGTGTTGATTTGGAACTTTAATATTACGCAGTGTTTAATAGTATTCTATACGGCAAATACTAAGTGAATGTAACTGATGATGAATGAAAGTGAAGATTGGAACGCACTCTGTTTTCTATTGCCTCATCATTCATAAAAGAAACGGGTCTTCAACCACAATATCAGTGTTTCGCATAGAATCGATTCATCAAACAACCTCAGTGATTGGAAGCTGACATACATTGGATTGCTTTTGTAATTACGCTTTCTGTGTACGGGATATTTTATGGCATACCGCGTGTTCTGTCAGCACATGGCACTCACACCTGGCGCTTTAGTTCGTTACTCCTGTTTTTATGTTAGAAACGCACGACATTTGCTAGATGGCTGTCTCCTTCACCATTCCCTGTCTCTTTCTAGTAGTGTATTTTATATTTTCGTTATGTATTATTGGAATGTTTAAATTAGGCAATGTTGGTTGAAATTTGTGTTGTGTTGAATATGTGTCAAATTATGTATACATACATACTTAATATATCTTTAAACTTTACAATGGTAGTAACTATTATCTCATAATACAACACACCACGGAAGACATATACGAGAGAAAATTAAAAACCTGTCGTATGGTAACAATGGGGAGAAAGGTAAGTTAAGTAGCGATGATGATACTGACGAATGAATTTTACACTAAGTAAAAAATATGGGAATAAGAAACAAATTTCAAAACCATACAAGCGTTTATCCCTTCAATTCAGTTGGACATAGCCCCGTACATGAGATTCGTCTATTCTCATTCAAATCGCAGGTTTTATAACGCGAGCAGGTCGGGATGGGTTTTCGGGCCGTGTGATTTGATAATGGACGGTCGAGCCGCGCGGGTCCGTTGGCGGCAGCTGCCTAACGCGACCGGTTGCCGTTAACTAATTACAATAGATAGCGACGTGTCCGCTTTACTTTGTAATTAATATTTTGACGTTGGTAACACACTATGGCGTAGCGTACGCACTGGTTCTCTGCTACGTTAAAATAAGGTTATGATTGATATGGCGTAATTGTTAACGGTTTATTTGATATTATTTTCTGTATATGATTGGGTTACGCTGATTAATGTTATTGTTGATATAGAGCACTAACACATGTACTGTGATGCTCACAACAAATTGCTTTCGTTCAATCAAGTAGATTGCGGGGATTGACAAGGTTGTCAAAAGGAATGATTTGCTGACGATACATACTCGTTTTATCGCTATTAGAAATTAAAAATTTTCTTGCTGCTTAAAATCCAGCAGTAATATAGAAAAATATTGTTTAAATTCCTATTATATTGAGATAAATTTCTCATTCTATATCTGTTTCTCTCGAAATGGCTCATCAGACGCTCGATTTTAGTAACGGGCTTCGCTGGTATCATCGGATCGGGTTGCGTGGTGTACTTCCTCGGTGAATCACGGCTAAACGGTGTGCGAAATCTCAAGGCACGTGCCATTTAACGGCTGCGGATCGGGCGTGGGCGGCGCTCGTATCGTGGCGTGTGCGTGAATGCGTGGGCCGGTTGGGGCAGGTCGCTTACATCACGCAATCCGGTTCCATTCATCAGCCGAGATGCGGATTATGAACTGTTCAGGAAACGAACATGAGTGTCCATGTCAGTTGACATACGAAGATGAGCCCCCAAATTACGCTCGGTTGCTGGCAATATGAG
>DWHK01000461.1:0-13967 GCA_018247855.1 Graphium androcles | reverse complement strand
ATGTAATATTAGCCACAAATCCAGCATTTAATTAAACCCTTTAGAACGTAGCTAGTTGTTTTGAAATTAGTAAAAAATATTATTTAATAACCAACTGTATGGAATTGACCATTATAGAAGAAATTGAGGTCCTTGAGTGCTATTTATCGTTAAATTTAATGGTATAATATATATGAATCATTCTAGTTTTACTTTGTTCCATTAAAATATATGAGCGCTGATTTTAAATCTACTTTGTACTATTACTAATACCTCACTTTTATTATAACGACACCAATAAAAAGCGGGATTAAATTCTAAATAATTTAAAATGTTATTATAATTACCTTAGTTTTTACTTCATATATAATGAAAAACAGATATAAATTCGAATTGATCCAGAAAAAAAAAATTAGTACAAAAACTAGTGATGTGTAATTGAAATGTTATTAGATATTGAATGGCTTTGTAGTTTGATGCAGCGAGAAATGGTCGTTTAGTTAAGGTCCACTGCATAGGTACAGTCGCGCCCTGTTTCTATTATTCAATTATAGTTTTTTGTACAGAAAAAGCAATTTTATTGTATAGAATAATGACATTATGTTATTTGATTTGGAAATATATGCATATACCGTTACTGCCTACACCGTAAAAGTTTTAGTTGAAAATTTTGTAAATTGGTTGCATGATGAATGGCTATTGGAGTTTTTGTCAAAATTACTTTAGGTGTATAACAAAACGATATTAAAATAAGGCTACACTGCGTTAATTGCCTATATAGTGGATAGTCATATCATTAGAAATTTCATTAATTCATGTCACTATTAGACCCCAATCAACGATATTTTGATTTCATGCACTGATTATGGTTTCTTATATCACTCAAGTTTTTTTTTTAAGATTTTCATAAAAGTACGGAAATTTCATAAACAGGCATCTTATTACATTTGAAATGCTTTCATCGAGTGTACTTTCGAAAGCATTCAAAAACATTTCAAAACTATTCATAAAATATTAATTTAACTTACTTCTTACGTATTGTATTTTTTCCCTTTCCGTTCGATTTATTATGCAATATTTATTCTCAACATAAAAACTAGGTACCTCCATCGGATACGGTCGTAATTTGATATATAAAAGCAAATTGGCTGCAGCCGGATAAAAATTAGCCGGTACACTGATTTTGAATGCGAGTTTAATAACATAACATAGAATTTATATTTCTTTCATGATTTGTTAAAGATTAAGGTTTGTTAATTTTTTTCCTGACAGAACAGTCAACACTATTATACCCTCTTTTTTTTTTTTAAATATGTCTTTTTGTAATAAGCGATATTATAAAAGGTTGTTCAAGAATATATTATCCAATGAAGGAAATAGTCATATCTAATTTTTACCTGCTGTTTCTTTAATGACTTTTGTAATTTCCTTTCTTAATACTAAAGAGCGTTTTGCCTGTCCTTTTCTTTTGCGGATAATTTATTCTTTTAGCACATCTCAAGGCGCGTGCACACTGTGCCGCGGTCTCTTAAAACAATAAGTCAAATTTTGGGCCTCCAAGGAGGTCGGCCATTAATCGTAAACAAAAGGTCTATTGTGAAACCACCAACTTGCTCGTTGTGTACACACCTCTTTTGTCCAACTTCGTACAAACGCCGGTTCACATTCATTTTTATTGTCCACAGACAACATATAGAATTAACGAGATTTTATAGAAATTAAATGAGTCAAAACTTAAGAACAACATTTAAATTCAATTAAATAAACTTGATGGCTAAATTATTACCAAAGTTTTTAGACTTATCATGTTTAATAACCCAAATACGAAATTATTTTATAATTACCAATAGTATTTAAACATAAATAAAAACTTAAACGAAGTTTGAAATCTTTTATTTCAGACATTATCCGTTAAATACTTACAGCTTTCGAAAGCTATGTATAGACTATGAAGTAATATAATTTAACATTGTTATCAAGATTGACGGCGCGGGACAGTTTATTATCTATGGCAATGCAAATGTAAACTTAGTCCGTGGTTTGTAGTTCGACAAAAATACATAAAAACGATTCACCGCACACCAAACGTGAATTTGCGCGGCAATCACTACGACCTGATTTCAAATACAGATTATAACGCGACAAATTGAATTAAACGTTTGCTATAGACACACTTACCGATATTAAGTGATGTGAACCGCCAAGACGATGATAGTTTTTTTGTTTATTCCTAAGGGAAAAGGCAAAGGAATGTTGTCTATGCAGCCAGTGAGCATTAGAATATTTTTGACAGTTGTTATAGCGACTGTGTTGTCAACTTTTAACATTATGGTTATCTCCACATCAGTATGTATGGAGTGCTTTATTTGCTTTTATTTTACGTTGTCAGTGTCAATTTTATATTTTTTTTTGTTCGATGACAAAAATTGCAGCAATTGAACGGTATCATGGCGGAGTGCAGGATCTTGCGTTGTTAATGCTTTAATAAAGAAGTGCCAAAAACTAAAATAAAGTAAGTTACATTATCGATTACCGAAATACTTGCTACGAACGTCAAATATATAACAGTCTGCCGCTTGTATATATATTTTTCCTATATTTAGTTCAATAAATTATTGATATTAGTATTACACCTTTAGACAACCTTTAAATTTATTTCGAAAGATAGATCCGCAGATCTACATCCGATTTCGTAATTAGGTATTGTTTATAATGGCACCGCGCCGCTTGCAAGGTCGCCGGTATCTTTGATCTCTTTGGCACAAAATCAAAACGTATAAATCCACCATTTTGTGTGACTTGCGAATTAATTTCGGTCGCAACTCGACCATTGTTTACTTTCGCTTATGATATGCGGCCACTGTATTTCATTATGATTTACGTTGGTTAGGTTGGTATTGTTTTATACGAATGTTTACATTCTCCGGCGGGATTCGGGCGAGAAATTTAATTTAGGTTTATGAACAGAATTTGATATTTCGAAAGTTATTTTAGAAAGTATATTACAAACTTTAATATTTTAGTTGAAATGAAAAGTTAAATTGACTAAATACATTTTTGTTTATCGGATATTTATGAATAAGAAAAATAAAATAGTTTGACAGGTGTTCGCTTAATGTCTACTTATTTTTCCCGCTATTTTTGAATTACATAAATAATCTCTTTAATAAGTGTGCTGGTATTTTCTCCTAAACATTAGCGTTAAAATGGAAGTGCAGACAATGTTTCATATCTTAATGCTGAATTTTGAACATGACGGGTATTTATTATTGCAAACATCGTAGCTCATGGCAGTTTTTATAAATTACGAACATGCAATTTTTATGTTGCTTTATAAATTGAGCTCGTTATAGAAGCCAGTGCATTAATAACAGTCTTAAATCATTGTCAAAGATAGTTTCCAGAGTAAAACATGGAATATTAATGCCGTTATAATATTCTCTTAAAGATATTTTCTCCAGACATAGCTTTTTTAATGCCAGATTATTCGTATCATGATATTATAAAAATCAAAAGCTTGTAAGAATGAATGCGTATTTCAATTACGGCAATATAGTTTATAGATCATAATATAATTTAATATGACTTAATAAAATAAATAAAAAAACATATAGAAAAGGTGTTTTTCAGATGATTTACGGGCATTGCATCTAAATATCAAGTTGCTCTTTGTATACACTTACAAATAAACATTTTTTTTAGTTACCCAACGGAACCATGTTGCTTACTATTTTTTTTCAGTTCCATAACAATAAAATAAGTTTAGAGTTAGCATAATCTGGTAGCTGTGTTTACGAAATTACGATAAATTGACCTTTTGTACTTGTCTTGACCATTATTATCAGGTATTGCTTAGATTAAAGAAAAAAAGGCTTTTAAGGTTATATTAGCCATTGCGTATTTACGACACGATTTAAAATCTTGTCTCCAACATTCTAAATAGAAATATATAAATGTATATTTTTCCGTTTATTGTCCTAAACCAATAGATACATACTATTAGTTTTAGTTAGTTCACTTTATGTTATTAAAAATAGGAAATTAAAGTTTAAAAATTCAAATAACTCAATTACTAATCAAGGGATTTAAAGTAATCGCCATTGGTCATAGCGTTACGGGATTTATACTGGTAGTTTCAATGTACAGGCATTTGATCGTCGGGTAGCGAAGGCACGGTGCGACCTAATTAGATAGTGTTATCGCTCGTCGACGGGTAACTGTCTAAAATAATTAATCGCCCTCTATTCCGTGGCCCAGTTTAATAGAACGCGATAAATTTAGACCCAAGGATACCTTTTTTACCGCTAAAACTGACGGCCAGACAAGAATTTGGTTCACGGAGAGGTAAAATCACTTAAATGACGGAAATGTTCGAATATCTCTAACCAATGGAACAATATTAGTCTCATTAATTATTGATGGTGGCATTGGCGGGTAATATTGATAAAATATTGGTAATTTTTAAACTTGAGAACAATTGCGTTTATGATTATAAAATTTGTCACATTTTACGGGTATAAAAACATAATTATAGAAGTAAAAATATTTAAAGCAAAATAACAGGTAAAATTTGTGATTTAACAAATCAATAATTGTGCAGTGTTCTTCTGTAAATACGGCAATGATTGGCATATTTTGGAGGAAAATTTTGAACGCAGCAATAAATAGAGTGGAGCTGGCAACAAAAATATTATTTGTGTTCCCGCGCGGCCAATATATAATGGAGGGAAATGCTGATTTCGCTGGAAAATTTGTAAATCGTAAGAAGTATTTCGGTTTTGTTTTATCATTTTACCGTTTACTTCCTATTAGGAGGCAGGGGGGCCGAAGAGGGGATTTTCTCGAGCGCGTCAGATTAGGGTATGGTGGGTTAATTATATACTAAAACGTGTATATTTCAAAAATCACGTGGTTTTAGCTTGGCGTAAGAGCGTAAGGGGTTGCAAAACTTTGAAAATAAAAAAACGGTACCTCAACATATTCGAACGAGGTCGGTTTTTTTTTTATTTTGAAGATAATAATTCAAGAATAACAAGAAAAATATAATATGTCCATTCTCAAAGACTGAAAAATAAAATAAATCACCACTAAAATTTAGTGCATGCAGCTGGTAGTAAAACAATTATTACACAGATGCAGAATATAGTCTTCTGCATCTTAAATTACTCCTGAAAAAAAGGTTTTTTTTTTCATATTCCAAGTTGGTAACCTCCCCTTTATTTCCGTACGTCATATTGAAATCATATAATTTTTGAAATAAATACTTTTTTCACTTTCTGAAATTGAATTTGCATTGACGTAGGTCGCAAGGAGGAATGAGATACTATTTTAGTATACATATCAGATGTACTAACATGCATTGTTATTTCCACACAACTATCGTATTTCACTAGAGACATTTACTGTTTTCGCGTGTTATGTTTGGCCGCGGCCGTCTACGGCTGGCTAAATTATACGGGATTCTTTTTTATTTCTTTTTATTGTACGCGGAGAAATATTATTTATCGTTATTATCTCGCGGGTTATTCGTTTAAATGTGAACGTTACGTTCCGTGATGTTTCATGTGTATGTAGATGGCGCTGATAACGTCTGGCGTTCAATATGGCGTCAAAAATATAACTTTGAATAAAATTCGAAAAAAAATGTTTTATTCTTTAACAGATTTAAGCCAAAAGATCTTTAAAGTTTAACAGAATCCGGTCATTTGACCAAACTTTGTTACCTAACTGTTATTGTATACGTGTCTTTTGTTTATCAAAAACTGTTACTGTTTTTGCTTTAAAGTGCAAAAGTTGATAACCTGATAGTAAAAAAAATAGAAATCCTGTCATAGAATAGAATATTTGATCGATTTATTTGTTTCAATTAGTATAATTTATAAACTGCCAAGTAAATTTAGTTAGTGTAAAAGAAGGTTAGCTTTAGGTCTTTGCCGCCTATAATTCTGACAATTTGATTGACTGACAAGTTGTTCTTTAAAATAAAGTATATCTTACAAATAAACTTTTAATTACCCATTGCTTTTAAAATATTTAATTTACCATATAACTTAATTGGAATTTTAACTTATCCTCAATTTTAATTATTTAAATACATTCCGTATTTATTTTCGTTTTCTGTTTTGTTGCCATGTATTTTTCCCAGCTTTTAATAAACTGTTTTCACTTCTTAATTTGAAACTTAGAATAGGACAGAAGCCACAAGAAACAAGTATATTTTTCAGTTGCGTTTCCACGTAGTTAACCTTTACTTAAATTAAAAATCGTGAAAATGTTTATACACATTGGATAAAAAATAACTTGTTCACATAATAAATATGAATAAAATATACTGCGCTTTCTTGTGGTTGTTTTACCGACGCCGAAAAGATGTGTCATGATATTAACGTATTAATTAACCTAGATAACTGAGCGTCAACTGAACACGTGTTAATTATTAGCGTGATATTTGACTGTCGTGTCAATTTACATGTTGGCAAGCGTAAAGCGCTTATGAATGGGCTTGCTGAATGAATCAAGCAAGCGCTTCATACATTGAAAGGTTCGATTAATCCGTAAAGGTATTTATAAATGGTTAAACAGCTATCTGTTAGTCTATTAGATTGTATGATAAGATATGTTTTATCTAGTCTTTTGTCAATAGAGAGCAGATTAGATTTCGCGTAGTTAACAACGGGTTAGAGAACACAACATTTATACGTATAAATAAAATTAAAGTGTTTGTTTGTAATGATATGAAAATAATACGTTGCTAATCAACAAAATGTTTGTCTATCTGTGTATCAGTCTGTCCGACTTTATGTCTGCTTCGGTCGGCTAATCTTCGAAACCGTGTGGTTAATTTTAATGGGACTTTATATGACAGATAGTTGATGATATAAGGGGTAATTTAAGCGTTTGCATTAGAAAAAGTGTCATGGTACGGTGCAGAAAAATACTTTAAAATTACATATAGAGGCCGGTCCCGCTTTTCAAGAACACCTTTGGCAGTCGTTAACAAGACGTCAGTGCCTTCAAATAACCCGCCAACTAATTCATCCTTCGAAAACAATTTATCCCTTCGGGTTGCGGAGATTAGATGCTAATCATACGGTGTAAAAATTTATATTTAGATATAATATGGTTGGATTAGAAGCCGACTCCAAGTAATTTGGGAATGAGGCTAAGAGGAAGAAGAATGTTAGTACTCTTATTGAGTGTTGTTACTACGTCCTGTTGTTTTAAATAAAGTGTAATAATAGACACTTCAATGTCATTTCAAATACGTTTGCAGGACGCAAGAGTGATTGTATTTCATTAGTCGCCATTGAAGGTGGCTACTGACCCGCCTAAGGAAGACACAATGGAAAACAACTGCGCGCTCACATCTTTGAATATCACGTTCGTCCGTCAATAACAGCACACACATATTGTATGATCATTTAAAAGCAAATATGAATTTGTTTGTAAGTTTGTTTGTAAAGCTTTCGCGTTGGTATTACGAAATTTGCATACTCGTTGTCATGGTTACCAAAAAGGTAGGGTTCCGTCTATATATAAATAAATACTCTTCTCGAAAGGTAGAAATAATAGCTTTAAGACAGCGACTTGTCATTATAACTTCGTACTTCTGGCGTGGAGAAATTATGTGATGCGTGGAGAAAAAGGAAAGGGACCTGTAGTATCCATGAAGAACATACAATATCACGAAAAGAAGCTCTTTTCTTTTCTTCTGTCTTTTTTTAAAACGCTGCCCTTGCTATAAGCGAATAATTATTCCGAGTAGGACTCGAACCCACGACGCCGCAATCAACGGCTTAGAAACTGCGCCAACCGGTCATCAAAGCTGTTCTCGGATCATCTTATACACATCGGAACACCGATAAGATGCATTTAATTCAACTAGGTTCTATTAAAATCCCATTAATCCTGTTAAGATAAATCTACAACGCGTGCTAAGTCGCGGGTATGATCTAGTTGGCATATAAAGATAACGCACACACATTGATACACGTATTCATGTGTGTGCGGACTGCACAGGAGTAGAGAACACGTGTTGAGCCACGTTGGCCTGAGTTTATTCCTGCACATGGCGGGAGTGCCTTTTGGTGTGAGCGATAAACGCCAGTTAAACTATTTCAGCTAAATGCGACGGAAATATTTAGTTACTTCATGCTTTATTAACCTTAAGGAATTATAATGTACGCCATCCGTAATAATTCTGAAGTCTGCATATATGGTACAGGAAACAATGGGGCATAAATATACATCATTAAAATGCTTGTTGTGTTTATTTGAACTAATTGTAGATTCCCACTGACGAAAAATCTACATAAAACATGTTAAAATCTCTGTTAGTTGTCAACCTATCGAACGGCGGTCGCGTTTTAAGCAACATGTTTGACACATTTGGAACACGTAGAATATATTTTTATGTTTCATAGGGTTATCTAGATGCGTACATATCGGGAACTAAGATTTCAGCTGAAACTCATACCAAAGTACCAGATGGATCGTGTGGTCGTCGCAAAATTGATCACACCGAATTAATAGTTAACGGTGCTGATACAAAGCCTGGTGACTGGCCATGGCATGCTGCAATTTATAGAATAGATAGAGCCACAGCAAAGTATATTTGTGGAGGAACGCTTTTATCAAAAAGCTTCGTGTTGACAGGTAAGAAGATTAGTAAACCAATCAGCAAATATGTGTGAACAAAACTATGTAACAAATGTTTATTGATATTTAAAAGCAAAATCAAGAAATTAATGAAGATTGTTTTTTTGTACATTATTTTAAAAACAAAAATGTTTGTTCTTTTATCGGCAAAGTATATATGACGTATAGGTGAGAAAATTTAAAAAAATTCTCAAAATCTTCTTTAAGTTTTGATTGCTTAGTTTGATTATTTGAAATTTTCTAAAAACACAACATCATCTAAAGAACATTGTCTAAAAGTATCTGAAGTTCTTCCATTGTAGATGCAAGTAGTACAGTTTCATCGGCATATCGAATATTGTTACTAATCTGACCATTTACTGTAATACCTACATTTACCTAATCTAATATTTCTCTGAAAATCACCTCGAAGTGACTGTTGAAAAGGAGTGGAGAGAGAATACATCCTTAACGTACTCCACGTAATATAATTCATCAGTTAGTCTTCCCTCTAAACGTACATTCGCCGATTGGTTCCAATATAGGTGTTTTATAAACCTGACGTCCTTAGAGTCTAGGTTGATGGATTGTAGTATATCGATGATTGCGTTGCGTGCTGTACTCGATCAAACGCTTTTCCATAATCAATAAAAGATAAAAACTCATCTTGATTCATATCCCAACCTGTCTCTGTATTAAGATTTGGTACCCGAAAAGTACATCCTTCGTTCCTAGGCCATTGATAAATCCAAACTGCGTTTTCGAAATCAGGTCTTCACATTTTTTATAAACTATGGTGTTGAATAACTTTACTATTATTTCTAAGTTATCATACTTAAGCCTTTTTAACAGTTCTACGAGTAATTCAACGCTGCCTACAGATTTTCCTGATTTGGACATTTGAATGGCATAAGCAACTTCGTTTTTAATATTTGATGGTCCAATTAATTCATTGTCAATTGGATTTGGTTCCTGAGCAGGTCTCACGTCATGGAATATAGTTAATATATATTTTTTCCAAATTCCTAGTTTTTCTTCAATTGTTGTGGCGATATTTCCCTGGTCATCCAATACGTGTTATTGCAGTTCATGTATCGTGTCTTAAAAGCTTAAAAGTTCCCGTAATTTTTTTGATTTTCCTATGCACATTAAATTAATCATATTTAGCCTCAATTTTTTTTGTCGCAACGCATTGGTCAGTTATCAAATTTTCTTCTGCTTCAGTCACTTTTGTTTGGATTATTTTGTGTATTGTTTTATAGTGTTGAGCGTCAACTCCTTTGTATGCCCTGCGCTGCTCCATTAGATCTAAAATCTCCTGCGTAATCCAGCGGTTGGGGAATCCTTTTACCAATCTCAGCCAGATTTTCCTTTAATTTGGTCGACATATCATGTACGTCAACAATTGGTCCAAACTCTTTATTCAGGCGTTCAACGGCCGTATTTATTTTTGTGGTTGCTTCAATTTTTATTGCCGGTTCCTTAAATCTCGTTACATCCATTTGTTCTCTTCTTGATTTGGGTTTTAGGATTTTCATAATACAACGAAAGGATGCAAGAATATCAGCACCCGGGTAGGTTTTTACCGATGTTAAACTGTTGCGATATCTCTTGTTTATAAGTATATAATCGATTTGATTACGAACTATTTTCTTCGGTAAATGTAGTGGTGATGTCCACGTGTACAGTCTTCTTGGAGGCTGCCGAAAATGGGTGTTAGAAAAGATAAGCCTGTGTTCTTTGCAGAATTGTAAAAGGCGGTCACCACGATCGTTCCTTTTTCCAAGTCCAAAAGGTCCTACGGTATCGAAGACTTTGCCCTTGCCGATTTTCGCATTAAAATCACCTTGAACTAAGATAATGTTATGTGAATTAATGTTTTTAAGAACATATTCTACTTCGTCATAAAAACGGTCAATATCCTCATCAATAGCTTCGGCAGTAGGTGCATACATCTGGACTATTTGTATATTTCTTGGTTTTGCTTTTAATTCTAGGACTAGTACTCTGTCTGATATTGGTAAAAAACTATGGACCTAATGATGTAAATTTCTGCTAATAATAACGGCCACACCGTTGTAGTGATTTTTAGCACTGTTACCGCTATAATAAACTACCGTGTCATCCCGTAATAAGATACCTGTTCCTTGGTGTCTAAACTCGCTCACTTCTAGAATATTTATCTCAAGTCTTAGCATCTCCCGTTCAATATTTATCATCTTATACTGGTGGTACATACTTTTGACATTCCACGTAGCAATCGTCATGGCTGACCCGGAGATTCTTTGCACCCTCTGACCATGTTAAGTCTGCCGGGGACTGAGGGCCATTTGTGTATTGTTCTCAGCTATAATGATCATCCTGGGGAAATATGTATGAGGTGGTTTCCCGTTACACACACACTATCTCCGCCAATTTCCTAAGGAATAGCCAATGCATCCTAGTACCTTGCTGCTGAATGGTAGGGGACTGCAAAGCAGCTAGCGAGGATATCTCTAAGCCGTTCCATGATCCGCTACCTATGAACTCCGGAAGTAGCCTACAGCTCGGCCCTACCAAAAAGCAAACCAATTTGGTCCGAATTATTTTATAAAAAAGAAATCAGAACACACGACCAATGTCGCAGGATTCTTTTCGATTTCTTAAACCGATATTTTTACTCTCCTTAACTTACTCTTGATTCTTTTTAATAATTCACATATCCATTATTTCAGCTGCTCACTGCTCTACGGTCCGAGGAGAGCCAGTTTTACCAGAGATATTGAACGTTATTCTTGGGAAATATAACTTGTACGGTGGAGATTTAGAAGCTCAAGAGAGAACAGTATGTTTGTTGTTAAATTAACATTGTCGGTGGTATAATAGATATGAGGTTACTGATGTTCTATGCCAAAAGATATATATTTACGAATAAATATTGCACATATTACGGGAATGTTATTAAGGACAAATGCACTGGAATTTGTATGTTTTGGTCTGTTGGTGTTATTTTTATTTGCTTAGTTATTTTTTTTTATTAAAATATGTAAATCGTAAAGCTATGATCTACCCAAATGGCATTGGAAGTATAAGTGTATAAATCTAAGAAGTATAAATATTAGAAGAAAAATAAAACTCGGTTTTTTAACGCAAAATTTGATATTATATTACTATATTACCACATTTTATTGTAATTTAAAATGAGACCAAATCTTGATTTAAATATCAATTTTACAAAATAGTAAAAGGAGTATAAAAAGACTTCGCATATTTATATTCTATTCCATTATAATACGTAAAGTCTGTTTGTGTAGTGATTAATAGATTGTAGGTGGACTTGCTCTTGTTTCTTATCGAGCCAACTTGAACTGGGTACAATGAAGAGAAGACCGCACAGAAGATCAGTCGTATCTTAGTAGAAAAAAAGGTAGCAAATGGTATTAAACGGCTTACATGATCTTAAGCAATCACTAAGTGTAGCTAGCATTATCAATTATAAAACACAAGTCACTGGTAAAAGAAGGATGTATTATTTTTATAATTCAGTAGAGTTAATGTGAGAAGGCAGTAACTCCACAGTCCAACTGCCCCAAATATGAGTGGTAAAAAATCTGAAGTTAGATGTTATTTCAACATGCGGCTAATAAATTATTATTCTAATTCTATTCATACATTTGCTTTTCTTTCGATGAAAGACGTGGCTAAACGCGTAACTCCAATAGAAAATAATAAATTTGTTACATGGGTCACAAAAGTTCTTTCATCTTCCAACAAGTGACGTTCAGTATTTGGCGAAAATCGAGAAAGCCCTCTGATCGTTCATGATATAATTACTACCAGTATACGTTTTAGAATTTATAGTAGTTAAACATTTATATAATCGGAATTAATTTGCAGGTACACGAAGTAATTGTCCATGAGTTGTTCGTCCGTAAGCTGCTAGAGCATGATATAGCTTTATTGAAGTTAAAATCCGAAATTATCTTTGGTGATTACGTGCAACCTGCGTGCCTGTGGTATCCAGCGGCAGTTGATAAATTACCAATCAGAGAAATTAAAGGCACGGTAAGTATTGCAAAGGAAATTGCAGTGAATTGTAAAATAAACAACGAACTTAAATGTAGTATGAAATCAGGCTAAAAATTATTAAGTTAACGTCCTCGATGTTGCATTTTGTCAGCCTTGTGACGATAGTTTCGTAATTTAAATTATTGAGGTATTAACAAAAAAGCTTAGTACGTCTGTTGTAGGTAATTAAAGCTCATCAACTCATTAATCAAAATTCTATATACCTGGGTATTATTAAAAGTAGAAAAAGTACTCTTAATCTAAAATAATAAAATGGCAGGGCGACAAATACTTTCAAATTGTAAATTCTACTCTTTTTTGCATTTGGTGCGTGGGATTTCTTTATAGAAAAGGTTGGCAAATTGATAGTCTTCGGGTATTTTTGATGTAAATGGGTGGTAGTCATTTAATAACAAGCATGAATCATATAATTATAAAAATTGGCTGTCGTTACAAAAAAATAAGCAGCTAATCCGAATTGTAATTTTTGTGTTGATGATAATAATATTGACGTAACTACATATAATGTATATTTAAGGATTTAAATAGTCTTTTAATGATTTATATTATAAAATTTCCAGGTGGTGGGATGGGGGTTCGATCATACTAATTCCTTAGCAACCCAACTCAGACAAGCAACAATGCCAGTACAGTCCGACGCAACTTGTATTAGAAGCAATCCTCTATTTTATTCCAAGGTTTTGAACAACAATAAATTCTGCGCTGGGTTAAACAATGGTAAGATAAATTAATAAAATAAAATAAATAATTTTAAAATAGCACCTTCTGTTGAAAAACCTCGTCTAATGTATGACATATTGGCATTTACATAAAATATTGAGTTTGTTAAGATACTTGATTAATCTCACATTAGTTATTTTTTCAATGATTTTTGAAATTGCGGGTAGAACAGAGATTTGTCTGTCTCCACCCTTGTACACAGGAGTTATAATTGATTTTTTAAAGATCGTTGGAAAGGCACCCTTATTAAAGCATAGGTTAACTAAGTGAGTGGTAACCGGAACAACAAATTCATGTGCTTTTTTAAGGAATTCTATAGATATATTATCCCAGCCGGGAGCGCTAGTAGATTTTAGAGTCATTAAAGTGTTATATACTTCCTGAGTATCAGTTTCTAATAGTACAAATGATGTCAGTTGTAAATTTGTGAAACTATTACATGTGATGATATCCTTCCAGTTATTTCCCAGAATAATAGAATCTGCCAATGTTTTACCGACTTGCACAAAAAACCTGTTGACGCAATTTACAGCCCGAGAAGTATCAGATCTTATGTTTAATAA
>DWHK01000460.1:0-13976 GCA_018247855.1 Graphium androcles | reverse complement strand
TTTTTGCTAAAATTTACTATATATAATTTTACAATGAATATTCTGTTAATTTACTCTACAATGAAAACGAATGTATCGTGAAAATAAAAATAAAATTCATAAAAACATTTAAACTAATATGTTAATGACTGACGTGAACGATAGTCGAAAATCGAATCCCACGTGCAGATATTACGATTCGGAGTTTTCCTTTTCATATTTATTTCTTAGTTTAAAACAACTGTCATGACTCGAATGGTTGTTTAATATTTAGGCAGTAAAATTAAAATAAAAAAGTAGGCGTTTCTTTTTCAATTTTAATATTTTTGTCTAAAAATTCCACTAATTAAGACGAATCAATAATGGCGATTAAGTTTAATACTTTAAGCAAATAAACCAATTTAATACCACATTGATTTAGATATATTGAAATAAAAAACGTAGTTATATTCGATAATGGTTAATGAAGATCACAGTATTAATTAACTTACGTAATTTACTTTTTTTATAAATTTATTTATATTAATACTTCCGAATATAAATAAATACATTTGTATTGACTGTGGGTTGTATCAAGATTACTTCTGAAAAGCGTGATAAAATGGCCGCCGTTTGTCAAAGTTGGCGATAAACGCATTGCTGCGCTTACGGAATCTTTTATGCTGGTGAGATTTCTGATCGAATCTTTGTTAACGTCAAAATATCAAAACAAATAACCGGGAATGAAACATACTTTACCGATTTTTACAATATATTAATAAATATTGTTTGCTGCATTATGTAATAACCATTAAATATGCAATCAATATTTTTTAGCTGACTTAAAAATTATTTTTACTATATACTTCGAATTATTTCAGGTCTGGGAGAATGAGATAGCATCCGCATAAAGATCGTAATTGAAGACAAAAATGGATCAAATTCAAATGGAGCAAATAGTTGTAAAAACTGAGGTTCAACCTAATGGTGATATATTGTTGTATTATGTTGATGGTAAGTTTTGCTAATTAATTATTCACCTTTTGTTATAACAGTTATAAAGAGGTCGTTGACTATTTTATCGTTCTTTTTAGTTGCTTAAATATTCAGTGAAAATTATTGTTTCCTTAAATGTAGGAAACATAACTTTAAACATTCAACAACAAATTAAGTTAGTCTTTGCTTTATGAGCACCTTCGCAAAGGTTGCATGTTCATGCACAAGAAATTCATTTATTGATCTTTTTAATTTCATTACTAAACATAGGAATATTTTAAAACTTGCATGCAATGCATTTTCAAACAAAATATATATAATTTTTAATTTAATTTCTTATTATTTATCTTTAAAATATTATTTATGTCACAGAAAAGTAATAAATTGCATTCATAATAAAAAGTATTGTGTATAATTGCTAATTACTAAAAATTTAAATATTGCAAAATATGAACTAAATAATAAACATTAATTTTTCCAGAAAATCAAAGTGATGGAGTGACTGAATTGCCAAGGCTTGAAAATGTAACAGTGGCTGAATCAGGACAACTGCAGGAAAGCAATTTTGTATTAAGCAATGTTGAAGAAACTGTGAATGAATATGATTTATTGCAAACAGTTAATCACTTTAATGAAGTCTGGCAAGATGAGGAAATTCAAAAGCTTCTTGTGTTTTATGTAGATAACAAAGATAGTTTCAGTGATAGTATAGCAGCAAATAAACACCTGTGGACTGTTGCATGTAAAACTATGCTGAACGGCAAAAGTCCAAGTATGTGTGAAAGTAAGTTGAAAGAGATGAAACAGAGGTTTTCACAGATGTGTGTAGCACAACAGCAGAATGATGTAAAGTGGGCATACTTTGACCTCTGTAATCAAGCGTTTCATGATGATGAATCAGTAAGAAGTTTTATTAATGAAAAAACTTCACAGTCAAAGTCGGACGGTATACTAGTAATGAAGAAAGACAATGGTGGCCGTACAAGCACCGACGAGAATGTTGAATTAATGCTTAACTTATATCTTAAATATAAAAAGAAATATCAGTATAAAATTCAGTCTAATAAAGGTATTTGGAGAGCCATTGCAGTGGAGTTAGGGGAGGAGGATCCAGAATATTGGCACAAACGTTTTCTGAACTTCAAGCAACATTACATTAGGATGGTATGCAAACGTAATGAGACAGGACCAGAAAAGATCAATTGGCCATACATGAAATTATTTGATCAAATATTTGAAGGTGATGACGATTTTCATAGGAAGTTTTCTACAAAGCTAGACAGGGTTGTAAATGGAACTGCTATTAAAGACGAGCAAGAGAGCCAATGGAATGACACAGAGAAAACAGTATTGGTGAAATATTATTTCGATTGTTTCCATGAATTTCAAGACACAACAATACCTAACAATTTTCTGTGGCATGAAATTGGTCGATTGTTGGAAAAGACTCCAGAAAGTTGTAAGCAGAAATACAAGGAAATGAAAAATGAGCATGTTGAGAATTTAATGGAGGGTGAATATGATTTAATGAATAGAAATCCAATAGCAATTCTTTTTGATAATATAATTGCTCGTGAAATTGATATAGAATTGAAAATTCCACCAAAAAAGAATGATCAGACTGAATCATGGAAAACCGAGGAAATTGATGAGCTTGTGCAATTTTTATATGACAACACAGAGCTATTTAAGGATTCAGTTTGCTATTACGTCTCTTGGATGATAGTGTCCAGGAAACTGAAAAGGAACATTCATAGCTGCATAAAACAGTGGACCGAATTGACGATCTTGTACAAGTCAATATTGGAGGACAAAAAGGAAAATCCGGACATGCAAATAGACTGGCGCTATATTGACGTATTCGACAGAATCTTTGATTATGGAATGGACACTAAGTTGCTTCAGGGCTATGAGAACATCAAAGAGCAGAATGACGGTCATAAATCGGAAAAAGTTGCTGGTGGGTTTTAACATTTAATAACTTTATACTTTTAGAATTGCTCCAATCTTAACAAAAGTAGGGTAACCAACCATCTCATAATGGTAGGTAACACAAAATTTGGTAATGTTGCAAATATCCATAGTCTACAGTGACTATTCACTATCAAATGCAATCACTTCACATTACAATATACCTATTTTAACTGATCTTACTTGTATGTATAAAATTAAAAAATAAGTTACAAATCTAAAAATAAATTTAGTCTTTAGTCCTCTATTATGGTCAATATTATTTGGTTATTTAGTCAATTATTATCCTTCTGTTAAATCTTCTATTCTCCCCAGAAACTATTAATCCAGTTTCTTAAACTATGTTCTTTTATATTTTAAATTCGCATAATATGTTTTATTTTTACGGTTTCGCTATTAATGGAGATGTAGTCTGTAGTCAAACAATTAAAATACAATAATAATTATTTCCAGTAAAAAAACTTCAAATGAAGGATGAAGACTACAATTACGAATGTTCAGACGATGAAGAGAGCTACGATGAAAGAGGTTTTACTAAACATTCGAAACGTCGACCGGCCGAGTCTAAGGGCTTTAAAATACTTGAATACTATCTGAAAAATAAAGACAAGTTTCAAAGCTATCCAAGAAAGAAACTGGCTCTATGGGAGATTTTGGCCAAACAACTTGGAATTACAGCAACTCAGTGCGCACACCGCTTTAGACATCTGAAACAAGTTTATACAGGATATATACAGAGAGAAATAAACAAGCCAGATATGCCAATACTATGGCCATACTATGCTTTATGCAAAAAAGTATTTGGCTACAGAGCTATAAAATCGAAATTGAAAAACGGAAAAATGGATTCAGACGATGCCGAAGAATGGACGGCCCGCGAAATAAAACAACTGATCAACTATTTTGCTAACAACTATGGTACTTTAAACCATAACATAGAAGATGTCAACCAATGGTCACCAATAGCAACGGAAATTGGAAAAACATCAAGAGCATGCTGTGAAAAGTTTCTAGAACTTCGAAAATCTTATAGAAAATTGAAGACAATGAAAAGCAGGAATCCAGATGTGAAGGTATCATGGAAATATTTCAATATGATGGATGATATATATCAATACAATTCTGGTGAGAGTAAGCAACAAGCTGACACTAATGCAATGGAATCAACGGAAATAATGGAAACTATGGACATAGATGATATAAAAACTGAATTGCCTGAAGGTGAGTATTTACCTTTTGACATTGTTAATTTTATTCTACAATAGAATCTGTTTATTTTACTTAATAGAAAAAATTAGCCAAATTGTGAGTTACGAGACTGAATGCTGATGCATTTATTTATCCTTGTGAATAAAAAAAACTAATTTAATATTATGAAAGGGATGTCACATGCCCGGCCTAGTAAACAAGAACTTTCTATTGATACTGTTGCTACATTGGATAATATTGACTTTGTCATGCATCTAGAATATTAGTTATTTGTAAAAGGGAACTAAGATGTAAATGTGAACATAAAAATGTATATTTGTAAAATAATACACAAAGCTGAGATTTGAAAAGATGCTTATATGCTTCCGTCTCTCTAAATATTATTATTACTTATAATTATAATTGATATCTAAATATTTTATATATTTGTAGATGAAGAATTCGAGTACATCATAGTGATACCCGAAGACCAGGAGTTGTCAGCCGACCACGAAGCTGATTTAATGACTGAAGGTACTGATTTTGGTCATACCAAAGAGACAATTGAAACAAAGCCACACAGCAATAAATGGAACAGACGAACCAAGAAGCGTCTATTGTTGCACTATTTTAAGTATTTAAAATCCCATAAGGGAAAAGAAATCGATTCCAGAGAAATGTGGAGGGAGATATCGTCGAAATTAAATAAATCACCTTTAACATGTCGTAGAGTTTTGATTAAGCTCAAAAATCAACATAGGATGGCTGCCTCAAATGAATCTCCGTACTATAATTTAATCGAGAGGATCCTTACATTAAAACCTAAATTTGCGAAAATTTCCAAAGATAAAGGCCTTAAGGAGAAAAAAACTTACAAAGATGTTGTAATGGCCGAAGACAAAGTCGAAAGAGTGTTGCAATACTATTTAGATAATTTAGAAGAATTCGTAAGTCCGAAATTTGAAAAGAAATATGTATGGATGGAACTTGCTAATGCAATCAATGAGCCTGTATCAAAAGTGTTTAACAAAATCAACTATCTAAAACATCTATTCTCTAATTACACTGGTTCAAACCAAGATATACCTTTTAATGGCATTTTACAAGGAATAAACGATAAAGAATGGTCACTGAAGAATGGTTTAGATGCAAATGATGACAATAGTGCGATTGACCAAGACACTACGGAGTATCTTTGGACTGATGACGAAATTGAACAACTTTTAACGTGGTATTTAACTCATTTGGACAAGTTTAAGAATCCGAAATACGTGCGAAGCTACTTATGGTTGGAAGCGTCTGAAATACTAAATAAAAGTCCACTGTCGTGTTCGAAGAAAATGTCAGAAGTAAGAACCCAGTATAGAAATATGGTAAGAGAGGCATCAGAAGAGTTGACTAATTGGAGATTCCACGAGCTGTGTCAGAAAATATATGGCACCGGAAAGAAACCTTCCAATATCAATTAATTGTTTATTTTTATAATATGTTATATTATAGTATATATTATATGAATTACGTTGTACGATAATTTGCAGGAAATCCCGTACTTGTATTTCAAGTCAAGGGTTCAAGTCTCACTAGGAATAAAGTTACAAATAGAAATTTAAATTTTGTTGGGTATCTGGGAATTTGTCATTGTATGAATGAAATTTGAAGTTGTTTTTTATAGCAATAAGAATATAAATACTATTAAAATAATAGGATAAATAGGAAATTACTGATTTACAGAAAAGAATATATTTTTATAGAAAAACTGACAAACTCTGAGACAGCTTAGCTGTTATTAATTAATATGCAATAATTAATATTTAATTAATATGTAAACGGCTGCAGCAGTAGACCTGTAAAGAAATAAGATATTGGAAAAAATGAAACAAATGAGATATAAGATATTTATTAGAGATTGATAGACCTTTGAAAGAAAATCTATTGTATTGGAAAGAAACTCTAATAACAATTAATCGACACAAGCGAACACAAAAATAAAGCTAATTTTCAAGTGTAATTTTCTTTACTGTACTTGAAAGCCAATGTTACTTTAAAAATTTGTTTAAAGCTATAAAAACCATATTTGTTGTTTTACTTTTAAAAAGTTATTATAAAGATATATTTTTATGCAATAATAACATTTAATAAAAGTATTATAACCTATTTCATAATACATAAGGAATAATATAGCAATACAATGTTCAAACTGTTAGAGTGGCCTTTTTAGCGTTTATTCATTTTATTTAAATGAATACATACTTTGTAAATTCGTTGCTAAGTTAGATAGGAACATTTTAAACAATAAAGTATTTTCAATCATACATGCCCTTTAATTTTCACCTTTAGTTAAGGATTTTTTTTGACCCAGACGCTACGCTGCTAACCACTCAGGGCTGTTGCAGCTGCGATGATGTCATGCTCAAGGGCCTCCCAGAAGGCACCTCGGCTTGGACTGCTTAATTATATGATATCATAGGATTTATGGGTAGTAACAAAATCAACGCTTTTATTATGACGACTTTGTATGTACATATATGGAGGTCGATGGTATATCCCCGGTCAAGCGGTTAACAAATTCAACAAAATCTGTATGTAAGATGTACTCTACCATATCGGAATAATACTCTTCACAATTAAATTTTTTATAATTAGTTTCAGAAATTTTTGTAAGGACAGAAAAAGTGTAGGCAAGTTTTTTCTTATTGATGGTTGGGGCATATCTAATATTTGTATTATATTTTTTTGTTAATCGATGTGGACTTTCCTGCAATATTACCTTTAAATGTTTTTTGAATGTCGAAATAAATATTAGGTAGACCACCCTAGGTAGTTTTGACAATCATTTAAGGGATAAATTTTAAGGAATTAAAATATTCCTTTTAACAATTATCAAATCTATTAATCTGTCTGTATCACTCCCCATTTTATTAAAAAAAAACTTAGAATAGGTTACGGGCATAAAACATTTGAAAATACTTAAATTTGGCATTCGAAAAACTAACGCAGGGTGCCAAAAACAAAATTTGTATGAAGTGCCAATATCTCAAAATTATGAGATTTTCATTAATGTCACATTTGTTTAATCCCATAGCCCGTCATTTGTTCCATCAGTTTATAAACTTAAGTCTTAGCGGTGGTTTTAGGGAAATCTTGTATAAGTAGTTGATACAGAGAAATTAAACAAAGGGGTCCTATTTCGCTGCTTATAAGTTGTGGTAGAACACAATATTTATATATAGCAAGAGTCAAGAAATATATCATGGTTAATATTGACCACGCTTTATATACGCACAACTTTCAGATACCATTTATCTGGCAGCAAATTTTTTCGGGTTAATTTTTTACCTGAAATTAACATCTAGGCTCTGACAATTCCAGACCAGTTTAATTTCCTCACGGTGATATCATAGTGACGAAGATATAAATATAGGGTGGATATGAAAACATTGAATATCTTCATTTAAACATTTAAGCTTGTTTACGTCATGTCGTTTTCTGTACTTACACGTCTATGAGCTTATGTAATGGACAACCTATATCAAAAATAGTCAGGCTTAATTTGCTAAGTCGGAAGAAACAATGGAGCTGGTGCATGACGACACATTGACGCCGTCCGCTCGTCTAATACTTCGCGACCCCTGTTAACGCAAGATGGACAATAACGTCCTCCTGACCGAATTTCGGTCATGGCGGCCAATCTACTAAGAGATCAGCTAACTGCGCAGGAGGTATTATAGTGCACAAGTGTACACGTAGACACAGGTGCACTCTCAGTTTTTTTACTCTCATAGCCTGATGGAACAGATATCCGACACGACCGGTGAGAGATCAGGTGCAGGACCGACTTTTTACATGCCCATCCGACGCATGGATCATCTTTATTTTCAGACAATAGGGTGATTAGCTCGCATTGCAGTAACCTAACTGAGAAACAATAACACAAAGCTATTGTTCCCCTGCGGGATTCGAACCCACGACCTCCGGTTTGTAAAGCACAGTCCAATACTTTTAGGCCACGGAGACGGTTATATATATACCAGCTAAAAAAAAGTATATGCGAGCAGACTGACAGTGCGTAAATTGGCAGTTTAAGATGGACAATATGAATTCAATTGCCTATACTATAAGATTACCGAGCCTGAGCGTGATAACATGTACACGCTCATTTCCCTTTAACCCCTCTACAAAACTAAATTTACCTCAACCACTAGTACTCGAATATATCATCAAAACGAATAACTGGGACAGGAGGGGAGGTTCTTTAATCGTTTTTCAACCGATTTCAAAAAAGCAGGGGTTCTCAATTAGACCGTATTTTGTTTGTTACTTAGAAAACTTTTTATTGGGTGAACCGATTTTTATGATTCTTCTTTTATTTAAAAGCGGGGACTTGCCGTGGCCCCATTAAATATAAATAAGAGAAGACAATTGAATAAGACCTGACAAATAGTTTTAAAGTTACTAATCAAATAGTTGAAGTTGAAATTGAAAATACATTACGAAACTCCACTTTTGAGGCGGTTGAAGTAGGTCTTTTAATTTTCTGTGAAAATAATACTTGTTAAAATGGGTATAGCAGATACAGTACAACAATTTTTCAATATCAATCTGAGTGTGTTTTACGTAAATAGGTTGTCTTGTCAATGATCAATAATATCTCCTGCGCAGTTGGTTGATCTCTGAAACCTTTTTGTCACTGTCTTCCATCAAAAAGTCTATATACAAACAGGTTAATTGGGACTTTTCTTTACTTTTAATATTATAGCCGGATAATCGATATGAGCGTAGGAGATCAGTGGTAAAGTGAAAGTAAACGAACATCATACCAATAATTTGTGCTAATTGGTAAAGTTTAATGATTTTATTTAACACGATCATACGTCAGGCATGTAAAAAGTCGATCCCGGTTATCAAGAAGACCTTTGATAATCGTTAAAGGATGACAGTGCCTTCAAATAGCCTGACAACTAAACCATCTTTCGAATTCAGTTTATTCCTTTGGGATGCAGAGGTCAGATGCCAGTCGCTCTGTGAAAAAACTGATATTCAGGTAAAACTTGTTTGGATTAGAGCCGACCCCAAAGAATTGGGGATTAAGGCTAGGAGGAAGAAGAAGATCATGCTGGCAATGTTCTTATAAGTTTCTTCTGTCAGTCTGTGTACAAGTACAACCCGAGGTAACAGATTGATAGAAGAGTCAGCTTGCGGCAGTATCATAACTAGGATTTTTGCACCCGGTGCGAGAGTTTAAATTTCACCTGACTCTGAAAATAAAATGGGGATCTCTGGTAATTTCTGCGCCCCTTTAGGGTCTTAATCTTGTGCCTGGGTACCGTTGCAACTGTTACGGCACTTGCTTGCGGTACGAAAGTACAAACCAAATTCGAATGGGCTTTGGCACGTAGGAGTATTCTTTAACTAGGAACCCTAAATTGTCTCACAGCGGATCATGGCTGGTTAGTGAAGTACGCGTAGGTGGTGAGATATTTTTGTTCTCGTCTTGGAAATGCATAAAACTTACCAGTGGGGATAAGAATAGGTAATGTCGGGGTCACATCGACTGAAACCTCCACGGTGTCACCCCAGGGACAATTCCCCTCTACCCTCCAACATGTTTCGACGGCGGATTAATTAAGAAATGGTTTAGACTGCCTTTTTACCGTACACGTCCATCCACATCATACATCACCAAGCATTTGCCAATCTTAATATATAAAACAAAGTCGGGTTAGTTACACTATTTATAACTTAAGAACGGCTGCATCGAATTATATCTAGTAATTTGGTACATGGATAGAATATGACCTGGATTAAAATATAGGATATTCCTAATCCCGATATTACCACGGGATTGAAACCCTGGGGCGTAGCTCGACATTCGCTCATTTCCACGGACATCGGATACACGGATATCGACGTGTTACTCTTAATCAGACTTTCTATGAGATTGTTCTGGCATCGATTTTAGCGCCTCGAACGACGATACATCCTTCGCTATCAAATAGCACAAGGTCCCTGGCTTGACACGGCTCGCGCGCTAATCCTGTTACCTCTACGACCATCTATTTTATTGGCAAATTTAAACTTAACGTTGAATTTCAACTGAAATATCCTAAAGTTCTCATTGTTCATATTTTTATTTCGTCTACTTATTTGATTGCGAAGATGAGTTATATTATATTATGATATTAAGTTAATTATGCATTATATAATATCAACTTAAAACTTTAATAAACATAATTACAAACGTTTAATATATACTTTATATATACCGTATGTTTTATAAAATACATTTACTTTTTGTATTAACTATTTTTAACACCACAGTGATGAATTTTATACGATTTGGGTTCAATTCGGCTACAAACACGAAAAAGCCTTAAAAGAAATTTTATTGTTAGTACAAATATTACATTAACTTGTATTTTGTAGTGTAGTTTCAATAATACAAGTGCATTTATATCAACTGTAACTAGAATTGTAATCCACTGCATGAAGTTTATACCAGTACGCCCCGCATGTCACTACCATAAGTACTTACAGCTAATTTATTTAGTGCTCCACTATTACCCCAAACAGACGTACAGTGCTATTGTGTTGTGTTAATTAATAATAATGTTATTTTGCAAAGTTATACGAAATCATCCGTTCAAGATTATTTTGTGACCAATAATCACGTATCACGTTTAGAATATACGGGACATGAATTCGTACCTTTATATTATTAAGACATTTAATTTAGCCCTTATTTATCACACAATTAAGTAAGTTGTATAATATGTTATATAATATAACCGCAGAATTTTTCTTTTGAAACAAAAAAATACCCCTTTGACAATAGTTCTTCTTCCAAGTGTTTTAATTAAATTAATTTACCGTGAATCACAATTCTACTTTATATGCTAAGAATTTCTTTTGAATTCTCTCATAATATTAATGTTACAGCGGTTAATGAGCTACAGTTATAGTTCTATGATATAAATTGGATTGAAATTTTAATCAAATATGTATATTGGTTAAATTTTATTGCCAATTGCCTAAATAATCATTTAACGTCATATAAAGTTGCCCTCAAATAAATTTCTTTTATAATAAATATAAATATCAATTATCTTCAGCTTAATACATTTGAATCCGTGGTAAATTGATGTAAATTTGTTATAAAAATTGTATTTACAGTAGATTTGCATATGCCTAGATGATTTTTTATATTGATTTGATATGCTAAAATATTTTAATTATTTCGTTTCACTTTAGTTAAATAAGAAGCTATCTTAATAGGCAATAATAATAATAATTATAGCAAAATGTAAGGAACGGTAAGATTGTGTCCTTAAACGTAGTATTGGGCGTTGAAGCCTTAGAGTTGATATCCGCGCTGTATAGGGCATTCTTATACGGGGTATTATACTATTTTAATTTCTTTATAAAATTAAAGGCATATGTGCCAATACAATTGCAGATTTGTAGTATACAAGTTAAAAGTGTGGAATATTGAAGGTTGTATCTGTGTGACTTTTACATATATGCGTGTTATCGCGTCAAACAAATTATTCTTTTGTGTTAGTTAACCTGTTCAGTCTAGTTAAGAGAACGGTTTATATCACAGATATGACTTCTTCTGTTAATTTCCTTCCAAATGTTACTAGTAGTTAACACAAATCAAATCGACGATACATGGGTATTGTGTATCAAAGGTAATGGCATAAATTATACGAGGCATTTAATTTACATCACCGTGTAAATTATAGAAGAAGCACTTCTTATTCCGTAACTTGACTTGTATTTTTCTTCTAGTGCCATTTCCTAGCGGAGGTTGGTGACCACTATAGCTGTCCGAACCTTGTCTACCGCTGCTCTAAACAGTGATCTGACTCGTATATAATCCATTAATTGATGACTGATGAAATTGCAAAGAATCTTAAGGTGTAGAACTTAGGTTGCACTTAAGAACTCAATTTCTAGATGCAGTACCGCACATTCCGCATGAAATCTCAACTCTTAGATAACCGATGCGCCTAACTAAATTTAGACAGACACGTTTATGTAAACCCTTTAAGGGGATTATACTTGTAAGGTGTTGATTCGAAGCGAGCAGTTCACACTTGCTCGGTCAATCGGAGACATCATTCCAATTCAGTGATTCGAAGTAAAATGCGACGTCGGTTACAAGTTTTTAGATAGTTTTTTGTCGAACGATTGTGGTAAGATGAGTGTGACGTCACTGCGTGTGCTCTTCTCGATGGTGTTCCTGATGCTGCAGCAATGTACGGAGCAGTGCAGCGCGAGTCGGGTGCAGGCCGCCGTCAGTTTCCTGTAAGTATTTTTTTTGAACCACCACAAAAATTAGGGGTGTTAAATAAATTGACTCTGCCTGCATACTTCTATTTGTACAATTGTTGTTGTAATAGTTGTTTGGATACTTCAAGAAAAAAATTTATACAAACTTTGACATCTACCCGAATATTTTAATTATAAAAATATAGGACCTGATTTATTTTTTGATAGCACAGAAAACGTTAAAAGGAATATGTTGAAATTCTTTCCCAATCTTAATATCAAAATTTTTTTGTCAAAAATTCATGTCATTATTTTTATTGAGTAAATGAGTATATCTAGCTTATATTTTTATATCCTTATTATTATTGTTATTTGTTTGTCTTAGTCGGATTCATTTGAATATATTTTATTGTCAAACCTGTTTCAAAATATCTGTGTGAACTGCCTTATGCTGGCTGGCTCAATATTATGCAAGCTGTCTACCCTTATTATTGTAGTGGCACTATATAATAATAATAATAATAATAATGCTCGTATAATATTTGTTTTATAGTACTATACATTATGTTTGCGTTCAATAAATAAAAATAAAAAATCTACAAATGCTCTATTAAATTTTGCAGAATCTCAGTTTAGAACACTTTGGATAAACCCACTTTATAAACAAGAAAAAACCCTTAACTAGTTAAGATGTTTACGATACAACAGATTTGTGTTTGTTGATGTATCTTAGATGTTCACATCAACCAAACATTATTACTAATTTTTGTTGAATATAAAGTGCATTATTACACTTATTCGGGTAGTAAAAGCATTTTCTAGGTGGTAGAGCGTACCATGTTACACACAGCTCTTGCCTCATTTACCTGTTTGGTCAACAGGGGAGGTACCATTGCCTTACACAAAAGCCAGAGTAAAATAAATTATATTGACGGAAAATTAAAATGGCCGGATGGTTTTTACTACTTTCGAGGGAAGAAAAAGGCTTCAGAAAAATCCATTCACTTCCAACGAGTATCATTCATATTTGCCGTTCTAAAACCATAACATGATTTTATTTGATGCTTGTCGACATCTTTATAAATTCACCCTTTGTGCTTTATCGATTAGACATTGAATATTCGTGTAAGATAACGAAATTAGCAGAGGTAAAACCTTTATGACTACAAGAATGCATAGCACAATATCTAATAGCTTTTGCTGAAATTTTCAACTAGCAATTTGTGGAGTGTCTGAACCGTAAATCTGTGAAGAGTAGGATACCAGGAGAATAATCTTCATATGTTAAAAAACAGCGCCAAAATTCTTGCTGATGGCGCCACTTTACTAAAACGGTAAATTTCAAATGCATACAAATTATAAAAATGAACAACATTAAATAACATAAATCATATCTTTTAATCAGTAGTTTTTATTGTTTCTTCTTATTCTTTTAAATTGTATTGGATCGTTTATCGATTTTTAATATTTATATTATTCGTTATTGATCGATACTGATATCAAGGCCATCTATCGGTATCACATGCAAACATATATTTTTTTTAAATTTTTGAATTTTAAACGAAATAAATATATAAGAAATAATATTAAAT
>DWHK01000459.1:0-13993 GCA_018247855.1 Graphium androcles | reverse complement strand
TATTTATACATGTAAATAAAAAAAAAATTGCTTTTGTGTCTTTTGAGGCTACGAAAACATACTTCCTAGTTAAGCAAGCAAATCGTTTGCAACAATACGCGAAAACTGTATGATTTTGCTGATCGTTACCATTGTATATTAAGTGAACTATTTTACAGAATATTTTTCTCTTTATTTCAATAACTACTTTACCATACTTATGAACTTTAGTTTATATGTCAATTTATATTTATGAAGCCAAATGTACTTTACATGAAATATTAGACGATTATACCTTAAAAGACCTACTATTTATCTCTGTCGACCTAATGGAATTAAAAAGCAGGACTTACCTTGAAAATGAAAGGAGCACTATCTCGGAGTAGAAGTACAAGTAAACTCTTAGAAGTAAACGGCCTTAAAAAAAACAGTATCGATCATTCAAAAGCGCAATATATACTTTATGCCCTGACGGCTTAATGTTTAAATTTCTTTGAATAAAATTTAATGCTGAATGACAAGGCTGTCTAATTTTTTTTTATTTACACGGGTTACAACGGGTTACATCTATACAATTCTATTACAACACAATGCATTAGTACTTTGGTGGTTTGTTTGTTTTAAGCTATAACCTAATTAATTTACTGTTTGAATTCTCAACTTTTTTAAAAACTCTGGTCTTAATTATTTTTTCATTTTTCTATTTTACATATCTAAACTTTATAAATGGTAAACTTTGTAAAAAGTTTTTATGAAATTTTGTGAAGACTGTGATGACTTTTCCTGTCTGAGTGTTTTATCAATATATACTGATAAAAATGAAAATAAATAAATTTTAAAGAAGTTCTAAACATAACATTAAAACATTACACAGACCACAATATAGCCTAGAGTTCAATGCTTTTAATACAATGTGTCACTGAAACACAGTTAACCCTTCTCCGTATATACTTTTCTCAGCCGCTCACCGATCCTGATAAATATCGCATATTTAGCTTTTATTTATGTAAATAATTTATTTAAAATTATTTGTTTTAATCTTTGTGAGATGGTGTCTCCTTTATTTTCAGTACCCTTTCCTACTACTTTATAAAGTTCTTCATCAAATTGTGCTAATTGGGCCACTTCCTGCATAACCTAAAAAAGAATATAAAAAGGTGATACATTTATAGAACTTTTCAAATTGACTAATACATAAATTTAAAATATAGTAATTACCTCTTTTCTCATAAAGAATGGAGTGTATAATGGTGTATACCCTTTTTTCAGCAATATTCTTAGAGAGAGTTGTATCAGGGCTTGTTCTAAAAATACAGCAGGACCTTTTAAATAATACCCGCGCCCACCGGCAACCGCAGATCCTCTATCGCCATCCATTCCTGTTAAATATATAATAATATAAAGAAAGTCCAACTTTTAGGAATTTTAATTATATTGATTTCTTTTATTTACAGAAATGTTACACTTTATTGAATAAAATAATTTTGCATATGTTTAGTGACCATGAATGATGTAAAGCTTATGTAATATTAAAAATGTAAAACATATATGAACTTCAATAATACCAAAAGCCTTTATTTAACATTAATTTTTGTAACTTGAAATTCATACACTTATACTTTTAAAGTTTCAATAATACAACATTTTTAGCAAACCTTCTCTTATCAATTAAAACATACCATCAATCATGCAAATGAGATCAACATGTGAATATTTTTGTCTCACAGTGCAATCTCCAAACATCCTTTCAACGAGATTGTGATCCTCATCATCGTCAACTGGCACCGATGCATGGAGGTGGTTGCCCACTTCTCTTAAAGCAGCAGAGCGAGCCTTCTCTGCAGCTATCAAACCTTGCTCATTCTTTGTGATAGCTTCATCTATAAGTACTCGCACCTAAACACAAAATATCAAAAGGTTAGAACAATATTTTTGTGTCACTGCAACATTTGTAGTATAATACAGATACACATTCTTTTTTATATTAAAGTCATGCAACAATTTCCAAGTTGAAGTTGATTTTAATTGAATAGTATTTTGTTCATCTTTTTGATACCAACATACTACAGTACTTTAAATTATATTAAACAAATGCTGTAACTACTTATCTGAAGCCTTAGGTGGTCATTAAGATCCAGATTATGTTGTATTATAATCAATAAATAATTCCTTGATCCTAATAAACAATTTATTGAGGTCTATCTAATTTAAGTCTGAATAAGAGAAAATGCAGTTTATTTTTTTCCTTTGATTTTTATTATAGGTAATTCGTTTCAGCATATATTATACCATAGCTAAAATTAAATATAATTTTTTTTGTTTGATGGAAAAAATATCCACTTTTGTTTTTTCAAATCAGACTCTTGAAAAAGTTTTTAGCTGTTAATTCAACAAATTTTTGAATAGCTTATATAATTCATGATGGATTAAGGAACAAAAGATTACTTAATAAGTATTTGAAGTAATTTAAGTTCTTTTTGTTGTAGGTTATACAAATACCATAAACAATTTTACTGTTCATATGACAAAAATTTGTATATATTTATTTTTTTGACCATGCAAAATTTTTGAATATTGGTCATTTTACAGAAAAGACATCTCAATTATTGTTATGGTACCTCCTCATGTGGTTGTAGCTAGTCTCATGCAGTTTGTTACTACTAAACAAATTTTGATTTTTAATTTAAAAATCTATATGAATTTTCTTAATGTGTAATTGTAATGGTATTTCAACCTATGTCATAAACAAAATTATGGATTTTGGAGTTTTACAATATCTATAACAAATAAGGTTAAATTTTTCCAATACCATCTTAAACTGTTATGTGTGCAAAAAATTTTTATCAACAGAGATCTGTTATTGATAAGACTTGTGTAAAGTGAATTTTTTTGGAAATAATAAGTATTTGAGTAAAACAAAAATTATGATTTATATGGACAGCCACTATTACCGACCTCAAGATTGTGACATATTAGTATTCTTAATAATTAAGTATTTTAAGCATGCTCTGCCAAAAGACTCTTTTCTCACCCCTTTACTTCAAATTCTTTTAAATTGCACTCTATGGGTATGGCAGAGTGAGACCAGGTGGACTCCGGGTGCTCAACAGTATATCCATGACATACTCAATCTCAATCCATCAATTTTCACCGACTCATTCGAGTGGAGTGAAGGTCGAGTGTACTAGTGTAGCGAAGGGGCGATGAGCGGATCTTCTGGCGTAGCACACTTAGAAATACTTGATTGTTAAAAGAATTGTCTGACATACATTATACTTAAATTTCGTTTCACCATGTTGGCAGCACTGATCACTAACCTCTGACGCCATAATCAGTGCCAATATGCCGATTTTTACAGTGTGAATTTACAAATAAAATTTTTTTTTCTTCGAAAACTTTACATTTCCGCAAAATTTCAGTTATCGTTTATACTAGTGAGCACCGTTCTCTATCGATTAAAAATGATTGCAAGTAAAAATGGTTGGGCCTGCGATTCTAAATAATTACCACGTTTTGTACATAGTAGTTTTTTTATGTAAAAATGTGGGAATTAAATAGGAGATTCACTTTATGCAGTGGATCCTAATGCGTCTCTGACATGACTTTATCTAGACCATACAATTTTTTAAATATTGTAACAAACTGCATTCAAACAACTGCTGTTCAAAAATCGGTGACTAGTTTGATTTTGTGTGAAAACTTTTGATGCTAAGCATGCTAGTAATACATAATATTCTTTTATTTTTAAGTCTAACAGGTTACTTTAGTATTGAAATTGTAATTTTATACTAAAATATGCTAAATTTTTCCTGTATAAAACAGGAAAATAATATATATAAACTGTTATCAAAATAAAATGTTTTCCTTTACCAATATCTCGTGCCATACCAGCTAATCATTCTGTACCCACAATAAGAGATTATGTGACCAGTGTAAAGCCATTGTCTCAAGATAAAACACAAATGTTGTAAATTAAATACGCCAACTTCTTTGAAACTTTTTTATGTCTATAAACATCTCTAAATTCTAAGTAAAATATTACATAAGTCTCATTAAAAATATCCCTTGGCGTTGACAGTCCTAAGCCTGTCAAGTATGAAAGAAAATCAATTTTAATATGTATCATGTACAATTTGATAATAACTTTAAAAATATATCTAAAATAAAATATGAATTCCATACTTTATCAATATAATTTAACAATTGAGTAATGCAGATACATTTCAAGTGAGCTAAGTGAGTGATTTAATAATGTGGGTGACTACTGAGCTAAATGAGTGATATGTATCTTTAGATTGAAAAGATATGTATCACTCTTTTCAGTTCAGTGACACAAAACACAATCATAAATGTGTTTTATAGAATTAGTAGAGTCCAGATAATATCATAATTCATAGAAAACTTGCCATATTAAAATTAATTGAAGAGGTATTTGTGGGTTAATGTTAGTAATGCTTATTTAAATTCTATTTTGTAGTTTTTAAAAGCATGTTAAATAAAATTATATTCATCTATACATATACATTTGTTTGTCTTGACTCATTTATCAAGACAGAACCTTAACTGCTGTATCTATTAACTTTAAATTTTGCCAGTAAATGGTGAGGCATGCTTTTTGTTTACGTTTCATTGAATTTTTTTCATATGGGGTACATGGCAAAAAATTTTCTTCATTAGACTAGGATAATTCTATTTTAAGGTTATTTTTCATGTAAGTTGTTTCATAATGCCCTTAAATGAAAGGCAATACATTTATTTTACAATGTAAACAAAAGTAAGTATTTTAAAATGGGATGCCTTATTAAATAATCATTAATCACTTGTAAAATGTGTATGAAACAGTATTAATTTTCATTTATCCTTTCAGTTGGGGTGCCAATAAGCCTAGGGAACCAGAAAATTTCAATACATATGGACTGAGCTTACAGTTCTTAGAGTCCATTAATGTACAGCCCCCTCTAGTAAAAAAAGTATTTGTGGCCAATGTAAGTAAGTTTTTTACTACTAACAATTGTTTAAACTATTTAACTAATATTATAAATCTAAAAGTGGGTATCTTGATTTGTCTTTATTACATAGCAATGGATCAACAGATCAATATGATTTTTTGTCACAGTTTAATTTTTCGGGCCTTGGGCCTCAGATGACAAATTTTTATTCTGAGAAAATTATCCCAATGAAGTAAAATAGCTCAAGCAAAATGAATAGAGGCTGTCAGTCATATACTTGAGTCTATAAATGACATAGATTTTTTGGCAATTTTTTTTTTGAGTATGTTATTCCTATTTATTAAGTGACATTTTGCATTTCAGTTGGATTACAAAGCTGATCGTGCAAAAATTAAAGAAGTATTCAAAATGGCAGGAAAAGTCTATAATATAGACCTGGCAGTTGATAAAGATGGAAACAGTAGGGGATTTGCTGTGATTGAATATGATCATCCAGTAGAAGCTGTTCAGGTGATTATTTAATATGTTTGTTGATGACAAATAGGATTTTTATCCATGACTTTTTAACTTTTAACCCACATCCTTTTTTTATTAATGTTTGTTACTTTGGAAGTACTTTATTTTTGATCTGATTGCGAATATTCTTTTTTTTTTATTGAAAAAGTAGTTACTGCTTTCAGATTGATCCCATTAAATTTCCATATAAACTGGTTGAGTAGTTTGTTTCTTAAATCAAAATAACTGAAAAAATTATATACTGAAAGTTCATGTCTAAGGAGTTTGAAGTCAGTTTTGTAAATTTCTGTGTAAATAATTCTCTTTCTGTTTGTTTCACAGGCTATATCAATGTTTGACAAGCAACTGCTGTACGACCGCAGGATGACTGTGCGGATGGACCGAGGGGTATCTGATAAAACAGAGTTCAGATTGCCTGAAGGTTTAAAGGGCATAGGTCAAGGTTTGGGGCCTAACGGGGAACCTTTAAGAGATGTGGCAAGGAATCTGCCTCAGGCTCCGACTACTACAAACTTAGGTCTAGCCGGAACGGGTACAGCAATCGGTGCCAGTGTTTTGGGTGCAGTACCTAGTGGAGTGGCACTGAATGGCCTAGGAACAGGACTGTCTGCGAACACACTGGGCACTAATACAGCGGCTTTAGGCAGCAGTTTGGGTCTGCAGGTAATTCAAATGTACTTAAAATGTTTTTATTAGTACAAACATTATTTATAACACATGAAGGATTGAAATTGCATTTAGGGTAGACAAGTGGTTGGCATTTGGCAACTTCTAATATGCAAAAGCACTAAGTACTCTTTAAACAAAATTTGTTTACATTGGTTGTACTGTTTTAGTTGGGCTTGCCAGTATTAAGTACTTATTTTTTTTAAACTTCATACCTATAATGTGCCAACTGGACTGTGTAGCATACCGTATGTGTGCTGTCCGTTTGTCAGAGGGCTGTATTTTTGATCTGTAACTAGATGGTTATTTTATTGCCGCTGTAGCAATAATTAATAAAAACAAAGTAAATTTAAAAATTTAAATTGTATTCTCCATACAAGTAAGTTAAATAATGGTATGAAACCGTTTGTATTTGAATCTGACTGGCATTTGGTCAGTTTTTAAATAAAGTTAAAAAAATGGCACCAAAATATTGTCATGTGAGCAAATGCTATGGGAAATATACAAATATCTTCTACAACTAAATTTGCCTCATAATAATGACAATTCTTAATACAATATTCTATTAAATTGTGTATTTTTCATCTAAATATAAATTTTATTTCAGGCTCTAACATTGACGGGTTTAGGAGCATTGCAAAACCAATTGCTCCAACAAGGGTTAACAGCAAACGACTTGGCGACCGTTTTTTCAGCACAAGCCGCTAATGGTAACAATACAAATAATTTGAGTTTAAACACAACAGACTTGGGTACGAACATGATGGGAAATACAAATATGGCTGGTAGTGTCATGGGCGGCAATCCCACTTTAAGCAGTGGTCCCCTATCAGGTAATTATTTATTATATGTTACCTGCGGTTGCACTCGTAATTTTAAGTTTTAATGTTTGAGCACAGTACCATAATCCTTTTTCTAAATTAGAAGTAGCCTAAATTTCTCCTTATATCATCAACTGTCTGCCAGTCCAAGACTCATCAAAATTTCACCTTTTTAGGAGATTAGCCAACCCAAACAGGCAGACAGACAGACAAACATTTCAAAAATCGGTTCTTTGTTAATTAGTACTGTATTACTTTTATAAGCTTTTATAAAAAGTTCTTATGTTTGCATTATAATTAGACACTTCAATTTTATTTATATGTGCAAATATATACTAGCTTACATAGCAGACATTGTCCTGTCTCCTTAAATATGAAATTGTGTAATTTGCAAAAATAATCTAATTTTTAAGTTCTGTTAGAGTAACTTTAATAATTTGAAATCTCAGTACATTTGTTGTAAAATAATATGTAGATAGTTTTTGGCTTAAGTAAATATATAATTAATACTTTAATATAGATAAATTTGATTAATGATTTTTATTGATTTCTGATAAACTTTTTTTATGCTTAACGAAGCGGGTGAGTAACTGCTAGTAAATATATAAATTTTATTATCTTTATGTATGTTAGGGTGTATTAAATATTATTTTAATGTTCTATTTAGGATCAAGCAGACAGATGGGTAGTATATCAGCGCCTGGACAAGGTTATGGCAGAGATTTATCATCACAACCAAGTGTGAGGGACAAATCAGTGACAGATGTGGTTCTCATATCAAACGTAAGTAAATAACAAGTAGTTGTATGCAAGAAACTTCCTAGAAGTATTAATAATGTTATGATTATTTATATTTATAACATTATTAATGCTTGTGGGTCTGAAAACTGGAGTTTTATTTGGTTATCTGTTTATGTATAACAAAGTGTTTAATAATCATATAATTGTTGTCTTCACATTGCAGAGTCCCATAAATTACTATTTAAAAAATGTATCTTTAGTTTTAGGTCCTCAAATAAAAAAGTTTATGTTTGTATACATATGAAATAGTAACGATTTTTTAATCTAGATACGAAATTAAATAAGAAAACCTGTACAATACTCATATTTCTTGCTAAAAATAATCTGTGACTCCTAAGTATTCAAGTTGTTCTGCTCCCTTTATGATCTTTATAAAAAATATTTTATAGATAAAGATTGTAAAGGGCAAATGGTCCACCTGATTACCGTCACACATGACCTCCCATAACATTCAATGAATTGCCGGTGCGTAGCCAACCTTGGGTATAACGGGTAGAAGGAGGTGGAAACATATTAAGGATTGAAAAGCACATGGAATTGCATAAGAAGTTCATAGAAACGGCAATACGGCAACCTCATTTTCTCAATTTTTATTCGGGCTTTGTGTGCGAGACAGTAAGTCTTATCGGGTGGTAGAAAACAACATGTAACAAAAAGCTCCTGTTGCATTTAACAACCGCTCAGGCATCCCCCTCCCACACACAAAACGAAAGTAAGGTTGCCGTATGGCAATTCCTACTCTTTTCCCATTCCCTTTTTAAGGTTCCATACCCAAAGGGTAAAACGGGACCCTATTACTGAGACTCCGCTGTCTATCGGTCTTTCACCAGGCTGTATCTCTTGAACCGTGATAATCAAACAGTTGCAATTTTCACAGATGTATTTGTGTTGCCATTATAACGACAAATACTAAAAAACATAATATAATAAATATTTAAGGGCCTACATAACAAACATGCATTTGTTGTATTTATAGATATGGTACGGAACCCTTCGTCCGCGAGTCCGACTCGCACTTGGTCGGTTTTTTTTTCCAAATCCTAAAAATGTTTGTAATTTTTTCTGCCTATCTAAGGCTGACAATGCACATACCTCTTTCGATATGGCGATTGCTTCACTTAATATCAGATGAACTGTCTGCTTGCTTTAATGTGCATTTATGTTGTTAGCTGCTATATTTATTTCAATGTTTTTATTTTAGCTCCCACCCACAGTGACATGGCAATTGATTCGCGAAAAGTTTAGCGAGTGTGGCGACGTGAAATTTGCCGAAATGACCGGACCGGACACGGCTGTCGTGCGTTTCCATAACGATTGGGATGCGGAGAGAGCTATCAGTATCCTTTTTAACAAACTTGTTATCTCCATTTGTATTGATTCAATCTTAAAGATCCAGCTCTTATTTTGTAGACAATGGTAGCTTCATGGTAAAACAAAATATCTCTAGAAAAGTTCTGAGTTGTTATTTGTGTTGCATTGTTGAAAGCATGAAATTATGGTTTTAATAAGTTTTTTTAGCAAATTATTTCTAAAATGAATATAATGAAAGATAATATTTCATGTTCCACTCAAAATGTAAACAAGTATATATGTATATTTGTTTACATTTCGAGTTACTTTGCTGGTTTGTTTACAAAAAAAAAATCATTGGGAATAAATTTGGTCTTGATTCCTTAGTGGGTTTTAGAGTAAGAAAAATTTGGAACTCAGTTTTTTTTATTTTCACTTTTACTAAATTACTTAAAATTTAGCTGTATATTTTATTATTTTAAATTAAGGGTAATATACACATACATATATAATATAGTATATTACTTTGCTAGTGGCATAAATAAAGGTAATAAATTGTTGGAGTCACAGTATTTAATACTAAAATAAAAAAGTAAATGATCTCATTTTATTACTAATATATTTCCTATACCATGTATCAGAAATGTTTGACAGGACTCGTATTGATGGCAGAACTATTGATGTTCGCTTCTTCTAAAGTTGACTATGATTTTGAGGTTAGTTACAATGTTTTACTATTGTTTTTTTTAATGGGAAGTCTTTAGGTTATGTTCGCAGATTTATTTGTTTATTTGAAGTTTTATATATTACATAAAGAGAAAGTTGTGTAGATTTATATCTTAAAATAGATATTTTGTATAGCTTTCATGCAGAATCAGTCAGTCTAACATCTCACATTTACTGTGCATAGCTATGCAAGATATTTTATTACTAGAATTGGGCGTGTGTTTTAGTTTTAAAATGGAGGCAGACCAAATTCGTTAGAATGACACAATTTGCCATGTGTAGTATTAGGGTGTGATCTTTTGTAAATGTTTCAATTTTGGCATCAATTTGCAAAAATATTTTTGGATTATAGGTTAATTATGGTTATTAAGATTACCATCTTAAATTTAAGTAATATGCAACGGTTCAAGACTTTACGTCTTTGTCCGGTTAGAGTAATAGATATTGAGTTTTTGACTGTATGTGTTCATTTTGTATAGTTTCCATACTCCATGGGATCACATGGGATACTGCACAAGTTTTAGCACATATTTATAAAAGAGAAATTAAATAGAATTTAGAATCTGGGAACTTATATTACCTAGGTTGTGATATAATATATCTTTGCATTCTTCTTCATGAAGTTAAAAAAAAGTGTACAATTAAATAACGAAAATGAGAAACTTACAACAAAATGAATATAAGAAATTTAGTTCAATACTTTACTTAATTTTTATGCAAATTGTCTCAATTATACAAGTTGAATGAATAGACTGTCAACTTTTTCCACAATTTGCGACAACACCTTGTAATGAAAAAATTTGATAGGTTCATATTCAGAGTAGTTTAAAAATAGACTTATAAAATAATTGTGTTCGCAGAAGTATTATATATTTTTTTTTCAAATTTCGCCAGGATGTTGTCATTATACAATGAAATCAAAATTGCATACATTTTCAGTGATTATCAAAAATAGTCAATTTTGTAAAGAAATTATATATTAGAAATATTATTTTCACATATTAATGTAATTTTTAACTTCATATTTGAAATTATGGAGTGATGTTTTTGTGATTATCTCTACGATTAAACTAAAAAAATACAGCAAGTTCTCTATTAGGGAAAAGTTTATAACAGTTTTAATGCTGCATTGTGCTTATTGAGACTTTTTTAAATGACTGGTGTAAGATTTCAATTTCTCGAACTTCTTTTTTTAAAACACTGAAGTGTGGTGTGTCTATAGGGCACCTGGGATTCTTATTTCCATTCACTGGTTAGGATGGGGGATTTAAATCATTTGTATGTTTTTGTGTTTTCAGGAATGTGGTATCGAAGTCGGTCTATTGGTCTGAAAAACAGCTTGTCATCGTCGTCTTAAACCATCTGCTGCTCACGTCGTCTATGTGCTCTCGGTTTTGGTAGACTTTGATATCCATTGATAAATACTTGTATTTTAGATTAGTCTAGCGTAAGTGTCTTAATGTTTGCTGTACAAGGTTTTATTCAATAAACATATTAAAATGGTAAAGGACGGTTTTCATGACCTCGTCACAATCTGATTGTTGTGGAGTTGACTTGAAGAGAAATTTTCTTTATGCTAAGCCATAGCGAAGGCAAGTATCTTTGATTCAAATCTTCTTTCTTAATAAAATGGACGCTTAAAATTGTGTTGTTTTTTGGTGCATGCCTTTGTTTTCGGGAAAAATGGGTCTCATTAAATCACTTACACAAACTTGTTTACAAAACAAAATGTATCTCTTCTAACTCTAATTGTAAACATCTTTAGAGTTTGTAGTTCAATAAAAGAAAAAAAGAACTTCTAACAAGATGAATATTTACAAGGCAATTTCTTCTAATAACAGGAGTATTTGAATTTATTTTTACAAAATTCGACAGCATGTGCTTTGGAGCGAATGATCATTCAGAGGTCAAAATTTGTGGGGAATATTATTTATTATTTCGACTGCAGCAATAGTTGAATTAATACTTGGCGTCTGTGATCACAATGCTACCGAACGTATAATGGTTATAGGTCTAGTCATAATACCAGTGGATTAAAATCGCATATATTTTGGGTATTAATAACTGAAATTGTTTCATTAAACACTTGTTGGCCGTCTCGTTAAGTTATTTAATTCCAATGCCAAGGGTATATCCGCTGAGGCGATCGACTTTACGTTATAACAGTGAGGTATGACATATCCAACAATAATTACCGAGCCACATAGAAACACTTTACTGCTTGTCTTTTTAAATTGAGAAGAGTTAATCCATGTTATATATTTTCTGTTTTCTTGGAAATATTCTTCACAGTACAAGAAATGTTTGTGGAGTACATCCGTCCCTTCAGAGGTATATTGAAAAGAATAAATGGTAAGTCCTTTAGAGTCGAATTTGGAAATAATATTGATTTTGATGTGTTCGCACAGTTTTAAACGATCAGTCGGGGAAGTGGCATCGGCCATTTATTTGAATTGAAATGTTCAACATTTTTTCTTTTGGTCGGTAGCCATATCAATAACTGTTTGGTTTTAACAGAGATAATCGAGTGATTGTTATTTTTTGAGTTGGAAACATTTAAGACACCTGTCATGGTGTTTTACGTTTGGAATTGGTCTTTTTCCGCAAATCTTGTCGTAGTTCGGTTCGACGCAAACTATGAATTTATGTACTTGAAGCTATGTACATGGAGGTAGCTAATAAAAGGCAGATTTGGTGGTGAAGGCAAAGAAATTAAAAAACAAACTAAAATTATAAACATAAAACTTTGTGAGGATATTTTTTTTTGAATTTTGATAAAATTTCGAAATAGCAAGTCTATATTTTTATTTTACTATTAATTAATACAGTACAATTTATGGATATGCTGCTATCTAGTAGAACCTACCTACTATCTTAAACAGCAATCTGAATAGCAATATCTAATAATTAATTTGCTGCGCGACAGAGAAAACTCCCAATCTTCTGCTTTCTCTTACACTCCTTAGTGCTAAATCTGCCACAAAATTTTGATGCAAGGCACAATTCAATTTAAATGCTGAATGTGTCTATATTCAGCATTAATTATTTATAAATGTTTCAGGATTAATGAAATTGTGTTCATTCCGCTATGACAAAATTGTCTTAATATTTTAGACTATTAAACAAGGAATGAACCATTTTAAGGTAATTTAATATTAAATTTTGCCATCAATTATTCTAATTGAAATAAGTTATGTTTATAAGACCCACTCGGTGTTTTAATTTAAATTAATAAGGCATATTATGAAATAGAATGGACAGTATTTTTAGTAATTAATTAAATTAATTATTATTTGCTTATCCACAGCAGTGTGGAAAAAGAAGATGCAAATATCCTGTTAATCAAGGGACAATATAATAAGCACTACAAATGGTGTGGTAAGATTATTTATTATATACTGGTATATAATATAGTTTAAAATATTTAAGAATTTGTGAAGAAACTTCCAATAACTGATGAATTATATTTTTTAGGAAAACCACATTCACAAAAATAATGGACTGATAAGGACAAATTGCCGGAAATAAATTTAAATAGGCATTAAGAAATATGAATGATATTATGCTTCTAATGCCTATAAAGGTAGTTATTGAAATTTTAATACTTTATGTTAAAATATAATTCGGATATAAATATATGAAAAGGTGTATATCTAACTATTTTGGCGAAAGAAATTTAAGAATAATAATTCATATAACAGTCACGCGTTTTTTAGCACAATTAAGATTTATGTAAGCACTATATGTTAAATATTAGAGGAAGAAAACATTTCTATGGTCCTCTATTTTGTATACAGTGTGTGTATGTAGAAACTTTATTTGATATTATGTTTAGTTATTAATAATATCAAAACCCTGTAGGTTACCATGACAAATTTAAATGTATTGTAATTGCACCTCTGATTTTGCTATGGTAAGTGTTACTTAAAAATTAATATTGATAAAATAAATAAGAAGTACACATTTTAAATATGAAATAAAATTTTCATATAGTTTATAAATAAACATATTTAGCTGACACATTATCTAAATCAATATGTTATTTTGAATGTTTTTATGTTTGTTACTTAATCATGGTAATATGGATGAAATTTGACAAACAGATTTTACAGACAGTTTAGTAGTTTGATTAACAGATAGAATGGATTTTAAACAAATCTCAAATAAAAATCATGTGGTTGAAACCATAGAGGATCAGCTGATATATAATAAAGTGGTTAATATAATTGAGCTTCTAAGCTGTTC
>DWHK01000458.1:0-13994 GCA_018247855.1 Graphium androcles | reverse complement strand
AATATTATCTACATATCTTCCAAATTTCATTTTATTTGGGGCACTGGTTCAAGAGTTATTGTGAAACATATGTATGTACATACAATGTGTTTTTCTCTAAACTCTAATTGTACACTTTAGTCTCTTCGCTTGCTTGCCAAAAATATTATAATTGAATTTTGTTTAGAAAAGATTGTTAAAAAATAAATTGGATTCACATATCAACAGGTTTCTTAATATACAAATTTTTTTAGATCACACTGCCTGCATATGGAGCGTAGAATGGGGCAAGTGCTTGCTGCAATATACAGGGCATTCAGGATCTGTGAATTCAATCCGTTTCCATCCAAACAGAGATATAGCTCTTACAAGTAGTGGAGATAATACGGCACATGTTTGGCAGGCTGCAGTTAATTGGGACCTTCCAGTAAGTTATTTTGGCTGTTAAACGAATGTATGTATTATTGTATATAATCTGTTTTTATATTATACTAGTTGACACGGGAAATATTTATTGAGATAAAAATTTTCTCATCTTTTAGGTTGGTTGTTCATTAAGAGCAGTTAATTAATTTTTAAGTTTATCATGTCAAACATTGTGAATACTTTTCAAGCCAAAATAATGTATATTATATCAAGTGTATGCATATTTTTCTTTTACTTATATGGTATGCACTGCCTCCATGAACCTACGATATAAGATTCACTCATCACAAATTAGAGGCTATTGTGGACTGTGGTTCACGACTTACTCTAGTCTTTTACGTAGATTTAATCAACTTAGATGATTGTAGACACTAGACTTGACAGTCTGTATTTATTTGACGAGTTTAAGTTGTGAGTTGTGATTCTGAATGATTTAAGAATCGACTGTGGCCACTTCACAACCGTTTTTGGTAGACTAGATATTTAAAAAAAAATTTAATATTATTTAATAATGATGTGTTTTACTGAAAAAAAAAAATAATGTTCAAATATGTTATGTAAAATAAATAGAAAATCTAGGAAGATAAGTGTTTTTGAAAATAAACCCCTATAAAGTGTATAATACAGTTGAAATTACTTTGAACAATCGACAAATCTGTCAAATGAACTCTTTCTTGCATACAGACTATGTCGACGCAATGTCGACTGGTTGAATGAGCTAGTCAGTTCATTCGACGCCCATCGCTAGAGGGTTTGAATCACTCGTAGTATAGTCTGATCTTTATTTTCACATTGATTGTTTAAAAGTTTAATAATTATAAAAGTAGCATTCTGCTCTTTTGCTTGCGCATACACTTTTGCACTGAAATAGAATAGTAATAATAATCTATTTATATATAAAAAAATAAAATAATATACCTATGTCCTTCATAAAATTTAAAACAATTGTTGGTGCTGTGTTGGTGCGGTGTTGGTGGACGGTTGTGCCCCAAAACGGTTCGATATGAAGATGGTTTTTAAAAAAAAATCGGACTACTAACACACGCCGGGTATCCGGTAGTATCTAATAATATAGACTGCCAGTTGAATGATCTCTTGTAGAGAAAACCGTATAATTTATTTTTATGCAAATTCAACCTTATGTACAGGACATAAAGTTCTTTGTACACAACAACGTCTAACAAGGGAAAAAAATATGATTCAGACTTGCTAAGGCAAATGTCACAATCTGATCGACACTTTTATTCGTAAGTTTTTTGATGCTATTTTTGTATCTAGGCATTTTGATTTTTGACGTTCATAGGAGCTTCCAATGAGCCTACATTAAATGAGTTTTGACCTGACTTTGGCAGCGAGGGCAATCTTCGGAAGAGGAACTGGAAGGTGGCGCTGAGGAGAGTCTGGGCGACGGCGGTGACCGCCCTGAAGTGCTGAGAACTCCTCTTACTGAGCTGACGGGCCACATAGGAGTGGTGGTGGCAGCCGATTGGCTGACGGGCGGCGATCACGTGATAACCGCCTCCTGGGATAGGACCGCCAATCTGTACGACGTCGAGACCGGCGACTGTCTGCAGATACTTACCGGTGAGGTTTTTATTAGTTCTTTGATGTTTCTACGTTAGTGATGTAACTCATGTCATTCTAGCGACACTTACTTTTTTATATTTTTATATAATACTATTGCTTACCGGAGCCGAACCGTGTGTTCGCGATCGTATTTTAAATAAAAATAAAATATTAAATAAAACTACAATACTTAATTTACAATACTTACTGTGAAAGACTGAGATTGAGTTAAATTAACTTTGTCCATCTGCCACTAACTGGAATTATTCTGTTGAAATTTGGTAGTTAAATACGGACATATTTATTGCGTTATATTTAATTATTTAAGTGAGTAATTGTGTTTAGTACTAAAAAATCAAACAGTTTTTTCTCACGATGAAATGGATTTACCGTTTATTTAATCAAAATATTTACCCTCATTGTCTATACATTTTTGCCATCTCATTGGAAGATCATTTATGTATTTGCGTTAAAACTGTGGGGACCTAGACTTAATAGTGTCAAGGCGTTTTGTACTGTATCCTGTGTAGAAATTTTTTTCCATCCAGAAAAATTGTACAATTAGTCGGTTGGGGCCAAATTCGGTGGAATGGAGGATGACGGATAGTTTAGAGCAGTGTCAGGTATTGTGTTATCATCGAACAATCATGCTGAAGGTCGATTGACAAGTCGGGGCTGTTTCGCTGCAAGTTTTGTCATCATGGTTCCAAGTTGTATATATACATCAGCTGTTAATGCTTTAGCGGATCTGAGAAAGCTGTAGTGAATTACAGCATGGAGTGACTACCAAACGGTAACCGTCATTTCTGCGGGTAAGCTTCGTTTTAGGGCATTGTTGCGGTTTGACGTAAACATAGCCCTTGCGTGGTTCGTTTGTGATTGTTGTAAAGAACATATTTTTTTTGGGTTTGTCACAATCCAGTCGAAAATCTCTACATTCCTTTACTGGTTAAATAAGGTAAGGCGAGCTTTAAAGTGCGCTTCTCTTTGCGGATCAATCAAATCATGAGGTATCTACTTTTCAAGTTTTTTCATTTTACCGATTCGGTGCAAATATTGACCAATATTGTGGGTAACCTTACGTCAAGCTATGCCGCTAATTCCTTGGCAATTTGATACGGGTCGGCTTCCACCATTGCTTTTAATTCGTCGTATTTACTTTAGTAGCATGTCTTCTCCGTGGTTCGTTATTCAAATCGAAGCTACGGGAGCGGTTAAACAAAATCGCACGGTGTGTTACTTGGCCGTATCCCCTCCGAACATAGCATTGGTATTGCGAGCTGTTTCTGCTGCATTACGTCCAAATCGGAATTTGTATTCAAAAATTACTCCAATCATCGATTTTCAAAGTCGAATGTAAAATCAATTGAATGTTATATTTTTTAAATGTAGCCTGTATTGTATTAAAAAAATTCATTTCATTTTGGAATATACCATGCAGGTTTAATGTTCATTAATAGCAGCCAGTACGTTAAAACGGCAACTTCACATTTAAACCACTATTATAAGGTAAATGAAGTAATTCCATATGACTTATGGCATAAAAAAAGATCATAGTCTTGTTATGGATTTCTTATTAAGGCAGTCTCTGCCATTTGATGTTACTTCTTTACATTCCTCAAAATATCTTTGTTGATCCAGGTCACGACCACGAGCTGACCCACGCGTCTGCGCACCACAGCTCGAGGCTCGTGGTGACCGCATCAAGGGACACCACCTTCCGTCTGTGGGACTTCCGTGAACCCATACACTCCGTCTCCGTATTCCAGGGTCACACTGAGTATGTATAATTTTTATAGACAAAGATTGCCAGACAAGCAGCTGGTTCACCTGATGTTAAGTGGAAATACTATTTCAACATGGAAAACGGTCAGTCCACCTTGACCAAAATTACAAGGCATATATGAAACAACAATCGGTTAAAAAAATATGTATGTATAACCAGCAATGGTGTGTATTACAAAATCTTCTTATTACACAAAATAATGGACACCGCAGTTACATATTAAATAACAAGGATTTTTTTCACAGAAAATAAAAAAACCAACTTCAACCACCTCAAAAGTGGACTTTCATGAGGTTATTTTCAACTATTTGATTAATAACTTAAAAAGTACACATATGTCATTAATTTATTTATAAGCAATATCAATTAATCATATTATCAGCTTTGAAATAACGAAACAATCATCAAAATTGGTTCTAAGGTAACATGAATAAAAATATGCTGTTAAATTTAGAACCTCTTCCTTTTTTTAAATCAATTAAAAATGGCTTTATACTCTGGACAATTCACCCTTGTAATTAAACAGATTATAGCTTCATAACAAGCTATAAATGTAATGTGCTAGTACTTTCTGTCGCATATCCTTGGAATTAATTTTCAGGGTTATTTTTAAAGATAATGTTTTTCTCCAAGCGGTAATTTTATGTGAGAAGGTTAATAAATGGTAATTATTTCTCATCCAGCTGATATAAAGTGATAATTGTCATTTGTGAAATAATAAGCACACTTGGTAGCTTCTGATCCAAGATGTACTGAAAGGTTGGCCTCAGCTATCTGAAGCCTCAGTTAAAATGCCACAGTGCAAACATTTATTCTTACTTTACGACAATCGTGTAAGTATACCTTTAGATGCTAATGCATTGTTTTGATCTCAGTAAAAATTATTATTATCCACTATGCTGTTGTAATAACAATGTTTATGTAAAACTATTTCCAGATTTTCTAAATCTTTTTTCTGGGGGTTTTTGTTTTCATTAAAAAAGGATAAAGGAAGTTTGCATAAATTATATAGACAAACGTCCAAATCTCAGACAATTACCTGTAGGTATTACAAATGTTACCCCAAAAAGGAATCGAACCCACAACCCAATTACATGTTCTAATATTTTAGCTTATGTTTATCAACTAGTAGTTCGCCACGAACTTGAACTTTGCTATTATGTAATATGTTGAAATAATTTCACATTTATGTTAAATCTCATAAATTACTAAACCGATTTAGATCCCTAAGGAATTTGAAAATCTTATTAATATAACCTATATACATTAAAAAAATTGTTTTAATTGGTGCACTAATTCGAGAGTTATCTCAAAATATACATACATACAAAAAAATTTATTTTCGCCCCAACTATAATTAAACACCTTACTCGCTTCGCTCGCCTGGACAACAATTTGCTAGTTGTAAATATGTAATTAGGAATGACTTTGAAGATTCTAATTTAATATATTTTTTACTTACAGGAGTGTTACATCGGCAGTATTCACACGAGAGGATAAAGTTGTATCGGGCTCTGATGATAGATCTGTTAAGGTTTGTTTGGTGCAAATGGCGTTATTTAAGAAACAGTATTTTATTAAATAGTACAGCTGTCTGAGCGTATAACTAGACAGGCTTATGTGGGTCTTTTACCCGCTAAAACCCTCGTTGTAGCCACCATCTACATAATGAAGGACTCCGGGATCTCCTACGGAACGCACCGGTGTCCTTCTGCACTGGACATACGCACTTCCTTTTGAAATACAACCCTTCCCCTTTTAGTCGCCTTTTACGACAGGCATACCTTAGTCCTATTCTAAGTGCTCGGTGCTCTATGGGGCTATGCCCATATGCTACAACATCCAAAGAGTGGCGTGAGCGTTGCCAGCCAAGTCAAGCATACTTTATTTTGGCTTTAATGTGTGAGATGGTGATACTTCCCTGCCGAGCGGCTTGCGGTTGAAGCAAGAGCTGTATTAAAGATATTATGCTCCACTACCTGAATCTATATGAAATCTATAATTTATATTTTACTTATACTAGATGACCTTATAGACGTTATCCTGCCCGTATATTGGCAACCGGTAACAGCGCCATCTACCGGGTCCAATTGTGAATCAAAATCATCTGGGACCCCACTCGAACACACACAAAAATTCATTAAAATCCGCCCAGCTGTTTAGGAGGAATTAAGTGACTGACACACGTACAGAAAATTTACATATGTATATATACTAAAAAATCGATGCGAACTTGGACCTCGCGATTATTTTATTTGTTGAAACTGTTTAACGTTCATTTAAATATCTGTTATCGCGGAACATACATACAAAAAAAAATGTTTTCGTACTAACTCTAATTGCTTTACCTTACTCGCTTTGCTTTCGCTCATTCAATAAAGATAAGCGAAACGCCACTCACTCATCAGGAAATATTCGAAACTTCACGCAATTTCGCACTGTTAATCTTTTCGCGGTGTAGACGATCTCCAAAAAATTGTTCGGGGCTGTGTACGGTACACATCCGTTCGGTTAACGTGTCTTATATTATAATCTTTTCAACTCTGCAACTTTCATATAGGTTGCACGACCGCCCGGTTCGCCTGGCCTTCGAGTCCTTTTAGAACCGCAATCGATCACGTACGCCACATCTGTGGCCAAATTCTTTATTTATAAGCATCACTAAACAAAGAGTACTCTGCCTAGCCGTCGTAGTTGAGGTTAAGCGTTAGAACCTAGACCTAACTGGTCTAATCTGACTAAGCAGGGTGCTGCGGGTATCATCTACCTTTATTGAGGCTGCAGATGACTTGGCTGGCCCAGTTCTGGACTGAGACAATCGGCTTGATCCAGCCACATTAAGATACAAGTGTGCGCTCAATCTGGGGAGCTCTTTGTCTTTGGGACGGTTCAGTCCAGGTGATTGGCCATGTTCTGGGTTCTTCGGCCTCCTCTCTTCCCTTTTTAGGTACTTCCCGGTATGTCAGACGCATCATGGTACGGTGAGATTTAAACCATAGCCGATATATTCTCGAATTATCTAGGAAATTCAATTTATATCCAATCTTTTGGTAGACGCATATTGTTAATTATTTTATATTAGGCGTACTTAGAGAATCACAAACCCGACCGGACGATACTGCTTTCGTGTAAATCTGCAAACGTACTAACGATTAAGAAACAAATAAATCTGTTTTAGCTCGTAATTTTTAGCTTAAATTGAGCATTGGCGCCATCTAGCGGTTCAGCTTAAGAGGATCTGAGTAATGGATATTTTGATCTGTACAACGGTATACAGAGCTACAGCCTTCGTCCAGGCGACATGTTTTCGTTGCATGCGGTTTTAGATCTTCTATATCGAACTGAAAGACGTTTCATGTCAAAAGAATTAGAGCAAATCCAAAAATAGCAGTGGATCTCAACCGGTGGTCCCTGGAAGTTGAAGTGGTCCGCAAAGCCATCCGAAAAATATTGAACGATTCAATCAGCGAAACAACAACTATTTTTAAAATTGTTAAAATTTAAAAAAACGTGACACGAAAGTGAGTGGCGCATTGAAATGTAAAACGACAGTAACTTGAAAGAAATTATTTGATAAATTATTGACCTTAATAGTTGAATAATTGTATGCATGTATTATATAGATAGATTTTATTAACAGAGTAACAAAACAGATAACAGAAAAACCTTTATATATTCACTATAGGTATATTTTCTCTGCTCTGCCTCCGTGTCCTAGTGGTATAGGGCTGTGCTTTACAAACCGGAGATCATGGGTTCGAATCCCGAAGTCAGTCCAAAAGATGATCCATGCGTCGGGTGGGCATGTAAAAAGTCGGTCTTGCGCCTGATCTCTCTCCGTTCGTGTCGGATATCCGTCCCATCGGGCTATGAGAGTGCACCTGTGTCTGCGCGTACACTTGTGCAGTTGATCTCTGAGTAGATTGGCCGCCGTGGCCGAAATTCGGTCAGGAGGACTTTATTTATTATCTCCAAAGAGTCGGTGGTCCTCGACAAGATATTTGAAGCGGTCGCTCGTCACTGAAAGGTTAAGTACCGCTGTCCTATGGCCATGGTCTTGCGTAGGTGTGGGACGTGCGCAACATGCGCTCGGCGCTGGCGACCATCCGCTCGGACTCGTCGGTGAACCGCGTGGCGGTGAGCGGCGGCGGCCTCATCGCCATCCCGCACGACAACCGCCAGGTGCGCCTCTTCGACCTGCAGGGCCAGCGCCTGGCCCGCCTGCCGCGCTCCAGCAGACAGGTACCAGTCATATCTATTGCTAGCTGACCCGCGCCACTCCCTCTGCGTCACATTTATTATGAATGCTCCCCGCCTATTGGTTACAGCGTGTTATAGGCTTTCCAACACTAAAACAAATTTCCAATTCGAACCAGTGGTTCCAAAGATATGCGTGTTAAACTAAACAAACTATTCAGCTTTATACTATTAGTATAGACTAGCTATTACCTGCGGTTTTACCCGCACAATATTGCTTTTAGGTTTCATTTTTTTTATAACGGAACCCAAATTCTTTTTCAAAAATAAGAGTATTTTAATCCTTATTATATCAGCTATCTGCCAGTGAAAGTCCCGTCAAAATCGATCCAGCCGTTCCAGAGATTAGCCGGAACAAGCAGACAGACAGACAAAAATTGTAAATAGTGTTATTTTGGTATATGTAACCTATATACATTCGTATGCACGTAGTAAAATGTGGTTATTTTATTATTACAAACAGTCACTTCATACAGCTTTGCTGCACTTCTTAGTCCACGCTCGACCGGGGAGCCCTTTTCCCACTTCTTTCCCCACCAAATCCTCAATATAATCGTGACCCATCTTACCCTTTAACCTGTTTTGTCCAATTTCAAGGGCTGGCAACACACGCGGCTCTTCGGATGTTGTGTGTGTCCATGGGCGACAGAGTCACTTAACATCATGTGATCCATCTGCTCCCTTGCCAACCTTTCACACAAAAAAAAAAAAACAAGAGATTTTGAGACATGTTTCATTGATAATCAACTCTTATTGGATACAGTGTGATGTTATACAGCCTACAGCCTTCCTCGATTAATGCGCTTTCCAACACTAAAATAAATTTCCAATTCAAACCAGCAGTTCCAAAGATTAGCACGTTCAGCCAAACAAACAAATTCTTTATTAGTATATATGTAATACACATTGCCTGTTGACGGTACTACATAATCCCGTTTCTATAGAAACAAAAATTTATTGAATAAATGTATGGAATTACTGGGTAATTGTTTTTAATTGTTAGACACAAGCCAGGCATATATTTTACGATAGTTTTGTGTATGGGGCGGTGTTAGTGGGTCGAACTCCGGTCGAGTGGCCTATTAAGTGCAGCAAAAGATGTAATGTTTTGCGTCGAAAAAAGTGGTTAAAATAATACAGCCTCCATAGTCCACTTTGTGTTGTTTTTTGATTGGGTTAGGCCAATATGGACTGATCGGCCGATTGCCTTAAAAATTAGTATATATCATACATATTTCGGAATATCTGCTTGTTTGTCAACCAAAAAAAGCAACAATTAAAAAAAGTGTGGTGTGGTTTTATGAAACCTCGATGTATGAGAAACTTTCTTTCGGATCGTAGGCATTAACTGAAAAATTTCGAAAAGTTATTTGATTTAACTTAATAATTGGAAAATGGGGATGATAATGGCAACTCAATACCAGACCAGACATCCGCCAAAATTTTAATTTCAATCTGCGTAATAGAATGCGGAAATAAAGTGAGAATATAAATGCTCCGTGGTCACCTGATGCGAGCGATTGGCGCTGCCATATTGTGGCTGCTCTGCCGAGTAGACATGGGTAACTCAACAAAAAAGAGTAAGCTGCAGTTCAGCTCCCGATTTAGGTATGTGAAACAGATCTTTGAACCGGCTCGCAGATCAGCTCAATTTGGGCTTACTCAAAAAGTATTTAAGTAGTGAGGATGAGAACGCGATAATATGGCTGTTATTATATAAAATTACGTTATTATTCTTTAAATATCAGAACATAATTTGATTTCATCATAGACCTAAATCAAACGTCACATATTAATTTGATTTCCAAATTGGTTAATCCAATTAACATTTTTCAAAATATCAGATATTCTTTGATTTGAAATTGAATAGAATAATATACACTTTTAGCTCAATTTAAATCAGTTCACTCTATACCGGTGCTGACTCGATATTAACATCAGAGCTAGAGACACGCAAGTGAGCTGTGAGCTGCCCGTTTAGTCGTTGAGTCGCAGCTCAGCGGTTCAAGTCTGTGTAATCTGATCTGTTGAGCCGGTTCGAAGCTGATTTACACCTCTACTGCCAAGCGCCATTCACTTTACCCCTATACCCCTACTCCGTAGCCGGCTGAATGCGACATGCAAAAAAATTTGAGGTGGTTAAAAAAAAGTTAATTATTTCTAATCTGTTTCAGGGCCACCGCCGCATGGTAACATCAGTCGCGTGGGCCGAGGAGATTTCCAACATTAACTTCTTCAGCTGTGGCTTCGACCGTCGCATCTTAGGCTGGTCCATCCAGCCATCTAAAGAGAACTAAACCAAATTCACACTGTCATTGGCATGTTTCAATTGTTTGTGACTCGTGAAACTGTTTGACTCGCTATCTCAATTTTAGCAGTGTGACTGTTCGGTCAAAGTGTTCGTTGCATTTAACCTGGGCATTGTCAATTGACTGCTGAAGACTCCACTCTTATGGGCTGGGATATAACTGTGTGATCTTCGTTAGTTAAATATGTAAAGATAGTATTCTGCTTACATTTAATATTCATCGTATGAAGTGTTCATAATCATTTAATTGTCTGTGATGTCATTGGATATATTAGATTATTGAGGTGGTTTTAGGTTATTGCTTCGTCTTTATGCTTCTATTATTATGTAAAAACCTATTTATATGTGAAACTATTTATTTCTGCGGTCACTGGTTTCATGTTGTAACCTGTTCTTTGTGGTATTATAAGGTTTAGTGGTTTAGGTTGAAGAGGAAGGATTTCTTTTAGCTATTTTCAATTTCTTGTAACACATCAATATTTCATATCTATTTTATCTCGAACATTTCTTTTAAAATAATATTCATAAATATGAAATAAGTAATATTTGTTGATCTTATATTGTCTAATAAAAACTTAGTATTTTTTTATCGTAAAATCTATCATTAGAATTGTGTCAACCATTTTATTGTCTTGGTCATCCGCTTGTACAACACAACACAATGACTATTTAACGTTGATTAGAATAATTAGATTGTTGGTTTTTCATAGGTTTATTCGTAACTAAAATGTTATTTAATTAGTATTAATATAAATAACATAAATCAGGTGGTTGTATATTCGAAAAAACCTAGAATAGGGTATTTGTCTTATACATCTAACAATATCACATTTCTTATAAGTGTTAACAAAATGGATAAGAAATTTTTGATGTGAACTAGATTTAGTAATAGTGTTTTATCTCCTGTTGTATTAAATTATAAAAAAATATTTGATTGTAATGTAAAGGTCTGGTTTTTTATTATGTTCTAAAATTTATAACAATGCTGTCCTATTTTAAAAGCTTTCAATAAACATTTTTTCAGACACTCCTAAATCATATAGAACATATCTTGTAAAAACGAATAATTGACGAACAAATGTTTAAATATGTACTGTCTACCTAGTCAACAAGAAATATTTCATTGTGAACCAAAGAGCTCAAAGAAATATTAATTTCTATGAAGAAGCCTTTTATTTCTTTAAGTAACAATATTTGGTGAGAAAATTGTAACAGACTATCCTATACTTTAAAGAATGTAATTAAATTATCCTAAAATTATATACACACATGTCAAAGGATAATTGATATTTAAGAATGAACAATATCATATTTATATTAAATTGCTTTGTTCAAAGGGTTGAAATATTTTTAGCAATATTTACAATACAAGTGTTTTAAAATTGCGGCTTGCGAACCTTTGAAATTGATAATTTTACAAACAACACTTTTGGTTCAAGTTTGTGAAGAATAACAAATACACAGTAATGTCGTCAGTTATTCCTAAAACGATCTGAATATTTTTGTTATGCCGAATGTGGTAAAATATATAATAAATATAATACTTTGTGTTATTTAAACATTTACACTAAGCTCATTCCTGTTGCTACGGTAGATACTCATAACAAATTTTGCCCCTAAAATACCGAGATGAGCTGCGAATCCCGTGTATTAAAAATTAACATTAAGCTGAATTAGACAGTCTCAGTACCATCTGCATCAGATATATGTACGCAGTCCGGATGTTCATAAGGACGTGCATGTTTCAATCGTCTGAAATTTATTGAAAAGTTAAGTTGATAATATATATATAATACGTGAGCTTTCAGCATTTCACAAATATCTTATCACCTAAAGAAACAACAGTTAATCAAACAAATTTTAATTTTCCATCTACTAAAATGAATAATTCTAAAATAGTTATTTGACGCCTCTCGAAAGATTATATGTCTCACGTTTTATTTTATCTTATAAGCTACGGTTTATCATACAGTATATACCAATATGTATGCACCACAAAATTACAAAATATCTACTTAAATTTGCTCATATAAAAATTTTATTTCTTTATATATTGTGAAGACAAAAAAGATCCCTCGGTTTTAAATACGTTGTATCCTATCTCTCAAGGTGGCCCATATTTAATTATATTATTTTAAATTGTATCAAGGCCGATTAAATACTCTATTTAGATTTTTAAATATGGACTGATATATTTCTTCTAGCATCTAATGACCCGTTTTGTTTACACGCTAAGGTTGCTGGATGCTCTTAAATCTTTATAGACGTTATTGTCAGTTTATCTAGCTCAATAAAAAAATGAGTCAAACTCGCGCACGTTCTAGAGGGTCCCGTACATTCAGACTTCTTACAGGTTTTCTTGTAATATACTGCTAATGAACTATTCAGTAAATCTACTCGTAACAATAACATTTCTGAGACTTACGCAAATATTCGACATTTTAATTTTAACAACACCGGTTCCTGCCAAGAACGATCCGCGAGGCTATTGAAATAAAGAAACATCTAAATTTCAACAGAGAGGATGGTTAAGCACCTACTTGGGATCCTATTATAAATAAGATCAAGTCAAGACATACGAACAATACTGCAAGACTCCAAGACAGACAATAAGTAGTTACTGCGTGGATCGGATCAAAATTAATTTTCAAAGCTGAAGGGAGGCCGGATCAACAATTGACTTATCGTTTTACCAACCTCTTAATGTTTATGTTATGTAAAAGACCCTATTTAATGATACTCCACACTATGGAGTAGACGTGAAAAAAAAGTCATCCCCATTTTAAGAGTAGGGGAGGAACCGCAAAAAAAATATTTTAATGATTTTATTTCAGCAGTTTTTCGACGTGGTAAATTCATATATCCATTCAAAGTTTTACCTTTCTAACCGTTTGGAAAGTAGGCTGAGGACGGACGAAACTATAAGGGTTCCGAAACGTGAATTACGGAACCCTAAAAACCGTGTAACAACGTTTGTAATGATTATGGTAAAATGACACAATCTCAAAACCAAACAAATAGTACGTTTATTAATAATTAATCACCAATCTCGTGTCCCAGTTAGCGGTTGTGATCCGTAATTCGATTTCTAGGTCAGCTGATTGTTTGTTCTGCTTCTGAATCCATTAAAGCTTTTCCGAAGCTTTACATTCTATGAAAAGTTTTTTCTACGGTAATAGGAAAACAAAATGCTTTATACTACCTAGTACTTATGGCTGGCATAAGTTCTGTTGCAAATGAAAATGCATTTTTTAATGAAGTATTGTAACATTATTAAAATTTTTACCTGCATATTTATTAGTCTCAGCAAAAAATAAAAAAAATATTCTATCCGAAATGGCCACCTTTGGCTTTTGTACATGCCTTTAATGTTTTTGGCCACGAATCTATGGATATACGCACTGTTTCCATGGGAAATTTCGCCACTTCTTGCTCCAAAGATTTTTTAAGAGACTCAATTTCGCCGTGTCGTTTAGAGCAGGACATATCCTCTAAAACTGACCATAATTTGAAGTCTAAAAGGTAGAGGTCTGGGCTAGAGAGATGACCAGGTGACCAGATGACCAGGTGCACTCTGCACCTGGTCATCTGCTGGAAAGTCCACGGTATATTTTTAAAAAGTGTATTGCTAAGAGGTTTCACAACATGATCCAATACTGTATGTTGAAACAC
>DWHK01000457.1:0-13996 GCA_018247855.1 Graphium androcles | reverse complement strand
GGCAATCACTCTATAAACTATATTATTATTTATCTATGCTTATGAGTATAGAGTAGCGCATTTTTTAAATTGAATTAAGGTTTACGTTACAGTATTGTTTAATTTTGACCCAATATTTTTTATCAAACTTACCTGCCTTACCTACTGACCCCTAAAGCCATAATGAATTGAATTGGTGTGATTTTTTATAATGTGCATATTAAAATAAATCTTAGGCATAACTAAGGTATTTACTACACATTATGATCTGAAATTATCCAGTAGGCTCTCCTTATACACTCTATCTTTTTTAATTCATTTAATCAAACGAAATAACCCCACTTATTCCATAAGAACCCTCGTGCCACCTAAGTGTTAAATTAGGATGCGACCTACCAGTATTGACCTGTTTTCGTTTTCTGGATCAGGGCAGATGCAACAGCGAGTAATAAAAGCAAATCAGTGGTTATAAAACTAATCAATGTTTTATAAAAAGCATCTAATAAGGGTATAGTTTTAGGAAATCTAATAAATTAATTTTGAGAAGTGTGTTAACTTGTAAGACCCCCATGATCGAATAAACTGTTTGTCTATGGTTCTTATTGGGCACCAGGGCTTTAGATAAGGTCCATAATTGAACTTAGGAGAGAGAATTTAGGAGTTGTATAACTTTTAACTATTAAGTTCGGGGCTTTCGATTAACAAAACGCAATTACTTATGAATTAGTGTCGTGGTCATTATAAAGTCTTAGGAAATCTACATATAACGGAGCTATTTTCTAGTTATAAATGAAACAAATTATAGTTTTATGCTGATTTATATTAACTTTATTAAGGAAAATCCCAAAATGTTACTAATCAGTAATTTTTAAGTCTTAGTACTTGGACCCTATGAGTAGGTATTACACTTATTTAATCATAATCTGGACCTTATTAAGTGTTTGAAAATAACAAACATAGCATCCACTGCCCTAAACATTTAAATATAAATATTCACGCGCTTCCAGATTTTATGTGATTCTTCAACCTTCGTCGTGGAGCTTATTACACTTCTATAAGTCATTTAAGTAACAGATCATATCTATTTTAAAACTTTGTACTTATAATAGGGTCCAGTCCATATTTGGAGATAACAACGTGGACCTTGTTAGCCAATTACAATAATTTTGATAATTAGATAGGCATTTTTACCGAGCGTTTTGTCACTACGAATTGCCGGTAGAACGACCGGGCCCGGAGTAATGTGAACGAGTTTGTGCCGGTATCTGTCCCCCGCTCGCCCCGCTCGTGCTCCCCTCGCCCCGCCCGTGTTCCACTCACGTCATTCGGCTCGCATTTTCTGGTAAAAGTAGACGTTTAGCATGGATATTCAAGCAGAAACTTTAATTACGCTTGTCCAAGAGAGACCTGTTCTGTGGGATAAGACCGAAGACGAAAACTTAAAGTTAGCAGCATGGCGTGAAGTATGTTTAATACTGAAACCAAACTTCGATGAACTGGATGAAAAAGAAAGAAAACAGTACGGTGAGTTTTTAATGTTTTATTGATAAAATGTAAATGCATTGATAAATTTTATTTTATAGCTGCTGCCTGCCACGGAACGGAACCAATATCCGAAACAAAATAATTAGTAAATGATGTCCGTATAGCGTTGGCATTAGGGCCACCTCGACTCGACACATTCCGATTCATGGGTGTCGTTTCTTGTTCTTGTCTATGTTCTATATTTTGGTAACTTTCAAAATTTATACCATCTTTTTCTTTTACAAAATTGTGTAAGACAGTACAAGCTTTAATTACTTGAATTGCTGTATCTACGTTCAGATCTATAGCTCGATGGATTATTCGCTACTTATTTGCCCGAATACCAAAAGCGCACTCAACACACCTTCTTGCTCGACTTAGTCTATAGTTAAAAATCTTTTTATCAGTATTCAAATGTGTACCTCCATATGGACGTAGGAGATTAGGTGTTAAAGCAAAGCCTTCATCGCCAACAAGTATAAACGGTAATTCTTCGTGCAAGTTTTCATGAAGCGGTCCGGCTTTGGTACATTTAAAGTACCATCATTGATCTTTTGCCAAAATGTACTATCCTTTAATATAGTAGAATCGCATTCCTTGCCATATGAGCCTACACTAATAAAAATAAATCGGTACTTTGAATCGACAACTGCCATTAATACAAAAGAATAATACTCCTTGTAATTAAAAAACATAGAACCACTCTTGGCTGGTTTCAAAATTCTGATATGTTTGCCATCTACTGCTCCAAGACAGTGAGGAAAGTTGGCTTTTCTTTCGAATCCTGAAGCGATGTCCTCCCATTCTCTCTCAGTATCAGGCAGCTTAAAGAAATCTGTCTTTAGGTTTTCCCAAATAACGTGGGTCATTTCTTTTATTAGTTTACTTATTGTCGAAACGCCTACTCTGTATGAGTAATGTATTTCTTTGAATGAACATCCTGAAGCTAAATATTTGAAAAAAAAAGTATTTTTTGTTAATACATTATTACTTTATACGTCACCAAGAAACAAATTGTATTGTTTTATGATATTTTTTTATTGATTTCAGGAAAACAGGTTTCAACTAAATGGAATAATATACGAGATTCGTGGCTTAAGACAGTAAAGAAACAAAAAGATGAGTCTAAATCTGGATCTTCGGCCAAAAAGACACGAAATTATTTATATCACGAGCAATTAATGTTTTTGAAAAAAGTCTCCGAACCTCGACCACCACATGAGCCAGTTTCAAAAAAAGCAAGAACCGAGACTGAAGTAGGCATGGAACCAGATTTTCGTTCACTTTTAATTAAAGATTAAAGAAAAATTGATAATAAAGAGGTAAATGACAGGATGGTAAAGTTTTTGGACTCCAGAATAAACCCAGAAAAGGAAAACCATCATCTGTCTTTCTTCAAAGGCATTATACCAATCTTGAACACTTTAACTATCGAAGAGACTTTAGAATTTCAAGCTAGCGTCATGACATTGTTGCAAAAAATTAAAAGTATGAATTATGAGACCAAATTATGGACATTGGTGTGATTCATATAATAAGATGACCGGACCAGATCAGTATTCTGGATACTACACACATAATAGCGTCAATCAACAGGCAACACCTACGCAAGATCAACACCACCCTGGATACTCTACGCAATATAATAGTAGCAATCAACAGGCAACAACATCTATACCATCAACTTCATCTTCGATTCCAGCTTCGCCATCAGCATCTAGTAATCATTCCATACATTCCCAAGACTCAGATTACTTAGATTTTGAAGGGATTTAAGTTTGAGTACAAATAAATACTTAAATAAGTTATTTGCATTTTTAATTCATAATGATTATCAAATACAACACCCTCCCACACACACACATTATATATATTCACATTCATCAAACAAACATACATAGCAAACATTCATTCATTCATTCAGTCTTAAGTAGGTACCTACGTCAAAACTATTATTACGCAATCTAGTGCATAAAATAATCTTACCTTAGACATATGGCTAATCTTTGTTCTGGGCAAATACATTCTCTGAAACTTGTATCTCATACTCTTTAGTCTAATCGTCCCAGTAATTCGTCAAAAGTGGTTGCTGTCATTCGAAAATAATTGAAGAACTTTGATTCGTCTCTTCTAAGTTCACCCATTAATGTTTCAAATGTTCCAAGTGAAAATCTTTCCCGTAAAATAGGGTGTACCCAATGTTTTCTTTCATTTTACCTTCTATTAAGATACCACCACAACACAACAATTTCGTCGTCCATTGTGCGCGCAGGTCCAAATTCAACTGAGGTAAGTACTTGACTGTCTGAATTTCTTCCGGGATCCGATATAATGTGAACACTCTGTCCGGTGTCCGGTTTTCGGCAGATCTGCCGGTCCGGCGTAGTGGGAACCTGGCCTAATGCAAAAACAGCCTTCTCGAAACCCAAACAATCTATCAGTAAATTATTCATCGTGCTTAGTTCTTAAGTTTCCGCATATGATGCTAACAAATAACTTTGAAACTTAGCTCATGAGACTAAACGGTCAAAAGTCATCACATCTCTTTGCATTTGCTCTCCGTGTAATAGTGACAGAAATTTAAAAAGTCTCAACCGGTCTTGGGGCAACTGACTGAAATTAGACTAACAACGGACAGAATTGTGTCATATACTGATACATAAAATCAACGAGAACACCAACAACATCTGGTCTCAGTAAGTTTCTACGCTTGCTTTTACTTAGAGTTTTTATTATCTCTTGCTGAATGGTAAACCTTTACTTATTAGGATACCCTTTATTCCTGAAATCACCAATATTTTGAGGTTGTTTTAGAGAAAAAAATGACACATGAAAAATAACTGTCTGTGTCCTTTGTCATAACGTCCACCCTACTAAAAATCTCTTGATGTGTGGTTTTCACCTGTGTCTTTTATACAGCGATAAACGTTTTGATAACCGATAAGTAGCAGTAGTTCTCATCACAAGTCAGATTCAAAACAATTGTGAAGTAACAACGGTTAAAACATTTTATTAAAAAATAAAATAAAATATTCTGTACACAGTCAAGCTCTAAGAATCTGAACCAATCAGTTTATAAGAATTTTATAAACATAAATGCTTTTTATAGAGCACATTTGCTTCCCAGAGTGGCTCAGTTCTATTCAAATAAAAATACAACATAAAAACAATCCGAAGAATGACGTTTTATCCCAACTCACGGATCGGATTATAATTAACTTAAAGAACAGCGTGCTGATAGGTAAATTCCGCTATGGAGTCAAAGCAAGAAACTCTATAAATGGAAGTTATTTATTAATACTTTAGTCGCGTTTATTCAAGAAATTCTAAATAAAATAATAAATACGAGAACAATCGTATTGTTCAGTAATGGCCGCGTTGAACATGTGTAACGCCCAACTACCAAATACATGAAGTTAAAAAAGAAATGTAAGTAATAATAATCAGGAATTTATATTTACACACTTAAAAGATTTTATAACATTTCTTATTTTATAAAATCATTTAAGTGGTCTAATCTATTAAGTGGTAATCTTGCACAGGGCTTACAAGAAATTCAATACAAAAATAAATCTTTAAAATTGAAAAAATCTTTAGAGTTAAATAACGACGTGTTCGAAACGCATGTATTGAATGTAAGATTTGAGTTATAACGTAAACACAAATAATAACCGCTATTACAATGCTGCTTATCACTACAAATTCCTTTGTTTATTACTCATTAAAAACTGTCTGTCTGGTATGTTTAATGCAGTTATTTTTCTTAACAGCACTTTTCATTCTTTTTATTCCAGTGAAATGAAGAGTCCGTCTTGTTACTACGGGTAGCCTACAGCTCACTAATTGCTCGCCAGTTAACCGTCCATCTTCTTAATAGTATACGCTTTTAAAGATGAAATAATGATTTTTTAAATGATATTTAATTTATTTAAATAGTATAATTTCTAGTTATCAACTTTACATGTCATATTCTATTAAGTCAGTTCGTAATATTTGAGTTACACGCTTAAGCTAGAATTTAAAGCAATGTATGGAATTTTACGATTTATCAATTGTTCTTTCGATTCAAAAGAAAAATTTATTAACTATCTTAATAGGTAAACTCTCGCTTAATTATAGAAACAATTTATACAGGGTAAGTATAGTTATTGGGTATAATATCATTTTACTTACTATATATGTATGATGAAAAATCATTTTCTATTTTATATTCATGACGTTTATTGAATATTTTATGTAAGGTAGTCAATGTACTCTCCTATCGTAAGATTAGATGCACACGTATATACAAAATGCGGGTCACGGTGTGTATCCGTGATAAACTCCGAAACCACATTAAAATATACCCTGATACAAAATAAATATAAAGTTTTATATATTTTTATCTCAGTGAATAACCTAAATATTTACAATTGCAAATTAATGTTTTCGAATAAATGAGCCATGCTTTTACCAGGTGGTTATGCACAATAACTTACATAAAGCTCTTGTTGCACTTCTAAGGCCGCTCAGCAGGGAAGGTTACACTGCTCCTCAAAGAAAGCCAGCGTAAATGAAGTATGCTTTACTTTTGAGGGCGCTAAATGCCCTTACACACATTCTTCTGTTCTCACTATTTTGATTTATTTTGATCTGAAGTATCGTAAACGTCGTTACCTGAGGACAGCAGTCCCTTTGTGTATCTAGACACCTACTATTCCCCAAATTTTGATCATCATCATGAGATTTCTAATTTTCGATTTAAATTGTTTCGTTTTCCATCTGTAACTTGTCGAAGATATTAATTTCTTCCCATCCCAGAAGCGCCAGAAATGCTGGCGATACTATTCAGTACGTTGAAACCGATCTAGTCTGCTGGTATTATTTCTCGTAGATTCAACGTTGGTATTGATGTCGAGGGTTTCCGATGAGGTAAATTCCAGGAATTAAAAGTCCTAAGATTCAGCGGGCAGTTATCGGGTATGATCAAGAATATTATGATATGATTGATTGATGATATGATGATTGATAGTATAAGTGTAAGTGTCTCGAGATGCTTCTCTCCATGGCATGTTGGCAAGATAGGATTTTGTTCCTTACTTTGCCTAAACCTATGGTTAACTTACATATGTTAAGTTTGGTAGTGTGCAAGTATCTATTATCATCTTTTTTGTCTTCAGTTCATAATCTCCTTTTAGGATTTGTTTTCCAGCCCTGAATTTTTGCCATGCTATGCCTATCCCTTGGTCTAATTCATTTATTTTGCAGTCCATATGAAAATAAACCTGTTTTCTTAAATATTTGAAGCCATTTACGTATTGAAGAACTTTTCCTTCTATACTAATAGATGTTTGTTTACGATCGTACATGTTTACAGTCATGATGCTTGTTTTTGTAGCATTCATCTACAGATGAATTAACTTCTTGGCTTTTAATAACGAGGATTTGTAGCATTTTTTCCAGGTTTACAGCTGTTTTACTTAAGAGGACTATGTCATCAACATGTCTCAAATGTGTTAATTTATTATTTAACATCCATAGTCCTTTGTTTTTCTAGTATAATTTACGATAAACGCTTCCAAAAACTACTATAAATAGTTTAGGCGACGCGGGGGTTGCCGTTACGTACCCCTCTTTCTATTTAAAACTCGGCCCCTATATTCTCTAGTTTAACCCTGCATTACATTTTTAGAGAAATTTGAATTTGCTTACATTTTTAGAGATTTTCTATTAGTGCTTCCCATATAGACGAGTGTGTGTAGTTCCACAAAAGTTATATGTAGTGGTGTATTATATTCTTTATATTTTTCTGTAATTTGATCTACGGAATGTATAAGATCCTATATGTCCTATCCTATCCTATAACCTGTTGTTAAATTGGTTGATTTTCTTCGATTCTAGGAGAATCACTTGTAAATAGTAGATAGCAGGCTAATGGGCCTATAGTACTTAATGTCCAATGGATTTCCTTTTTTTACAGTAGTACTATACCATTATTTTGGCACTTGTTCCAATACCAAATTAAAAAGTCTTGTCATGTGTGTAGCTAAAATGATGCTAATATTTTTAGAGCTTCTTTAGATAAATTATCTGGCCCCAGACTTTTTTCAAGTTTGAATATCTTTATTTATCGTGACACTTCATATTCATCAATTTTATATATTGTTCCCTGAAATTGCTACAAACACCATTTGTGTTGTTGTGTCTAATTTCCACTCCTGCGTGTTCCACTTTATTTTTCAAAGGTGTCTTTTTATATAGCTCTCAGTAAAAGTTTAGTGCATATTTTATGTTGTCTTTTCTAGATCTAGTTTCATCTTTTCTGCTGTTTGGGCTTTGTATCCATTTTTTCAATGTCTTTCCAGCTCTTTTGGAGATTCTGTACGTCTTAAGATTTTTTTTATTATTGTTTTCCTCTAGTTATTATAGTCTTCCCTGATAGCTTTATTAGTTTTCTTATACATGCGTTTATTTCTTCTCTCTTATTTCCTTGGATTTCTTATTATTTGAGGTAGTTTTAATATAGAGATATAAAGCTTCAAATTACTAACCTACTAAACATTCAAAAATGTAATACTAAGAAATTTGTAACATGGTAAATAAAGCTAAATTCTGAAAAAAGTGTATGTGTGAAGTGCTCATCAGTATGAATTAATCCATTCCAAACTCGGTGGGGTTATGTTGTTTTACTACCGATATGCCGTGGCCACTTTTCAGCTTCATGATCAGACTCTGGATATCGTTTAAGTGTAACGTGCTTCTCACGACGATAGACGAATATGATTTCAGAAAACAGAGGACTCTATCGATTTGCTTTTTAGCCGTGTCCTTAGTTTATTCACAAAATTCCCCGAAATAGAAAATACCCTCTCACTAGCAACAGAACTAGACTTAATCGTTTTTTAAAGACTGAATAGCCTGATATAATAATTCTAAATTTTTTGTACTTTTATTTGTGGCTTTCAAGGCCAAAAACTCTTTTAGAGTTTGAGTAAAGGAAGTCACTTCTTCCGGTTACTTTAAATATTTATTAATTGCCACTTACATACTTTTCAATAAAACATTGTCTGGCTCTTGAATATCGCTTTCGTCATGTTTTTGAATATCACATTCTTCCCCTGTAGAGTAATCTTTTTATAATCTTGATAATATTTGTCCGGATAACTTAATAATGTCACTTTTCGTTGCTAATGGAAGAAATTTATTAGAAGATTTCGTTAAAATAATTTGAGAATTTTGTAAATAAAGGATTAGTGTAACTAACACTGTATCGACAAAACACACCGATTTTTAAAATCATATAAGACCGATATGATTGCAAGAACCAAACCGCTTGCAACAGTGTTTTCATCAATTAGGTACATTTGACTACATTTGTCATCTTGAAATTTTTCTTAAGTGTTATTCATACATTGAAAAGCGATATTTTCTACTAAAAAACCGGTTTTCGAATTTCCTAATTTTCTCCAAAAAAACGGTTTTTAAAAACCGACAAACCCTAGTGTAGACTTCATTAGAAATCCTTTTACTGTACGACATTAATTATTAGTTTATACATGTAACGGTTATAAAATACTTGTTCATCTGCAATAATTACCATTTTTTTTTAAAGTTAACTAACTAAAAAATAAAATACTATCCATTATATATATACATTCTTCTAACTTTTTGCTTTAAATTGCGGTAACATTTTGTGGCAGCCATTTCGTCGCAAGAATGAAATGAAAATGGAACTGGCTCATTGCGTTACATTGAAATTTTGTACAAATTTAATTTATCTTAAACATCGGACCCCTTCATTTCGGTCGCTATTTTGTTAATGCTCTGAAGGCAGTGCGTATTAAACCCCTTTAAGGTGTTTTTTAGATTTGATTTGTACTTTAAGTAAAATAAACAAAAAGAATAATTGAAAATATTATTTCTTTACACATATTTTTATAATATTAACTAAAATTAAAGAAATAACTAACTATCATTTCATGCATTGAATAATTTTAAAACTTTGATATTTTATAGTTTATTAAAAATAATGTTTATTTCCTTACTATATTGTGTTCAATATACTTAACAACTTCTCTTTAGGTTAAATTTATTTTTAAAAATATATTACATAAATAATACAAGTATTCATCAGTTTATTAATAATTTGTTTTTATTTCACCGACGAGTTTTATTTTTTCCTCGTATATAATTATAGAAATATTAACGATTATATATATAAACTAACTTCAATTTAAATGCTTATACTAAAATCTTGTTTAGTTTTAACATTTAGAATTATGAATATTTTTATTAAATCTGAATTTTTAAATATGTGGTAGTGAGTTTGATTGTGGCGATTGGTGGGTCTCTCACCACCCATTAATACAGTTCAACCCTGTATATATACATACTATCTAACGCACAAAACGAAAACTGAGAAGGATAAGTACCTTAGCCTTACGCCGATTTTAGTTTAAGGTGGTGTCGTAACTTATGAGCTAGCTTATAATACATATCATAATATAACATGCACCAAGAATTGTCTTGTGTTATTATTTAATCGATTTTCCAACTAAACGACCATCAGTTAACGGTATTGTACGTCTGTACTCATTGGCGAATGTAAGCCGGTTTACCCCTTTACTGTCCCTGCAGAAGTAAAGGGCTTCAGTGTTGATTGCCTCTTATAAAAATAATTGTATTATGATCATTAGTAGGTTACTTTATAGAAAATGTCAGTATTAATTCAATCAATGGAATGCCATGCGCACTCAGAATTCAAAGAATAATCTATTAAACAAATATCAATTTCACAGAAAATTCAAAACCGATGTCAAACGCCTTAAGAGTAAACTTTCGTGATACATTTTATCAGTTATTTTGTTTTAAAACAAACTACCTGGGCAATTTTTATTAAATGTTACGGGATTAAATTTTTTATTCTAAATTTATATATATTCTCGCAGGTGGTCTCTCTCTGTGTCGTGGACCCGGCCGTGTATTTTACGTGTAACAAAGGATCGATCCTCCCGGATGCCTTCGTAATTTTATGATCCAATTTAATTGTTATTTTTTTATAATGCTATTTTAATTACCACCAGGTGCACTAACCTTCAAAGTAACAAATAAAAGAAATCAACCAATATAGGAGCCTCCTCTTTTTTGGAAACGGTTGAAAACACTGCGTTCATAGTTGAGAATTGTTAAAAATCAATCTATATGTTTTACCTATCTTCTGTCAAACTTCCTCAAAATATGAGTAGAATAATTTGTTATCTTATCATGAACAGTCAATTATTACCTCAAAATGCGACAACACTTTTAACAAACTTCAATCGGTTAGTAATGTAATGTGATGGCCGAGCAAACAAAGCAAAGCACCAATGAAAAATAAAATACTTAGGCTTAGCTTACGATGTTACCAGATTTAGATTCCCTCTGCCCTCTGCTTTCCCACATTCCCTTTGCAACCCAAAGTATGTCCCGATCCTCTTCTACCTAATGATGTATTCTATTCAAAGCGATGTTGTGGCTGTTGCGATATTACTTAATCTCAGATGATCTTTTTGCTCGATTGCCATCTTTTGAAAATGAAATAAACCATCAGATATACAGCATATACTATATACAGCTCTTAGTTACTTACTCTTGTTAGAAGTACAACCACCCTTCAAAAAACTTAACATATATAAATTATACATGACTTCTTGGATTGCCGGATGGCCATTCCTACCTTCTTTTCCCATTTTTTTCCCCTCCGAATACTTAATATATTCCTTACCCATCCTACTCAATAAAGTTACTCTATTCTATTCTAACCAAATTACTAGGCTGGCAACGCACACGCAACTCTTCGGATGTTGTGGGTGTCCATGGGCGACGAGATCATTTAATATCAGGTGAATTGTTTAAAAAACAAGGACAAAGAAATATACGGAATATTTCATTAACCGCATTCAAGGTTTACCTATTAACTGAACGATAATCAATAATGTTAACTTAATAGTTATCTCCAAACAATTTAAACTACTCCACTGATTTTATGGCGCTTTAATTTGATTTTAAATTTTAAATGCCTGAACCTTTATATTATTGAGCAGTGGCCAGATAAAAAAAAGAAAATAAAAGAAATCTACAACTTACTAAATTGATAAAAAAATGAATTAAGTTATCATAACATTATAAAAATATTTATAGTACGAATTAAAAAAGAAATTGCTACAGCCAAAAGTTAATATAAATATACCAAATTTTAAAAGACATAATTGCACTCATAATTTTCAGCAGCTACGTATATATAGACGTATTATCTTGATGTTTTTCAGGCTTAAGACCTTTCGCAAATTGCTACGTCAAATTTTACAATACCACATACTAGAAACGTTAATATCTTTTCTATGTAAGAAAAACACAAGAACAAATAAAACCAGAACCAACAATAAGAATTCGATTACAAAAAAAAATATCAGCAATATTTAAATATCTAAATGTCTATGCTTTACTTACAAGTACTTATTAATTTCACCAGTAGTTTGGTATTGAACCGATTCCTTATTGATTTTTATTATTAAAACTGCAAAGGAGTATTACAACAACAACAATACAACATCAGCTTATTGCCGTCCACTGCTGGGCGTAAGCTTCCCCCAAAGCGCGCCAACTATCGCGGTCCTGGGCAGCTCGTATCCCGCATCCCGCAGGAGTATACTTTTAATATGTTCATACATAACAACTAACGTCGTCGTTCCTGGGCTGTTAGGCCAATTGCCCACCAAAAATGTACTGTTTCAAAATAACGACACATACGTACGAGTACATACATATGTATGTTTATATCATATGGCCGCTTGTTCACTGTGCAGTGCCCGTCATCCCGGTCGCCAAATACGAATAATTAGCCAATACCTCTAGATTGTCGATCTTTTGACCAACGAAAAATTATTTGGTTAAGTAGTTTGGTTTTAATATCAAAATACCACGAAAAAATATTCATTTAAGTTTATTCTTAAGTTCAATTTTCTAATTTTAATTTTTGTTGTATTATTTACACTACAACCGCTAATAAAACGCGTTTCTGACAAATCACGACTTCTGACTTCTCTGCAATTTGGCACGAAAAATATACTACAAAAAGATACTATAAAAAGGTGCCTACAGGAAAGTTATAAAAGCTTACTTGGCGAAGCTGGTCGAAAAACCAATAATTTTTTCTGGACGACTATGACCAAGGACTTTGATCAAGGTGCCCCAACCTGATACTATAAAATTATAAAAATGCGGCTACCACGCACCCAACAACTGAACGCAAATTGAGCCACCGAGATTATTCCTATGGACAGACGATCGCTGTCACGTCATCTTCAACTTGGCCCAAAATAACCTCATTCTCGGTGACGTCTCCGTGACAGAAACGGTGGACAAACGCCCTTAGTCTATAATCTAACATTCGGAAGTTCTGTATGAAACTTTGAAATTAGAGGTCGGTGTAGTTTTGTAGTTTATTTAGATCATAACATTATACATTTTGTGAGCAAACCGATGAAGCCTTTTTTTATATTAAAAAAATCTTATATTTAAAACATGTACAAAAATAAAGCCTCATATAACTTAATGCCAACTAGATAATTTTAAAATAAGCAATACCGTTGCAACTAAATGCTCTTCGCATTAGCATAGCGATGCCGCCGGCGAGTATGCGACGTGTTCCGTTAAACATTTGCACTCTCGGCAAAGCAAGTTCTCCAACTTGCTCCTCTTAATTACTTTCAACGGTGCGTGAAAATCGTATATGCTTGCTATTTCACTGCAAATAAGGTATAAGTGTAAAAGAAACAAAAACAAGGAAGACGCAAACAATATTTAATCAATTTTTAAGAAATGAAACGATGATAGCAATTAGCGCCTAGCAGTTTCTCGTTGCTTATAAAATATTTTTCTGTAATAACTGAATTATTTAATAAACAAAATATTGTTTACTAGGGTCTAAGTTTCAAAGTTTTTTTAGTTACTAGTCTTTAATCCCTCCACTTCCTTAATATTTCTTGCATCGTTTTGCCTAAAAACAATGCCATTTTTGTTATTCTTTTCTTAAGTCTTCTTGTACCCCTAATTAACCAACAATTTTAAATACCTATGTCCGTCAGCAACAAAAACATTCGCTCTAACCATAATCGTCTTTTTAAATGCCCTTCTATCCCTCTGACTATGCACTCTTCGTTTTTTATCCAATTTATCTTCCTGTGGAATGCACTAAATAACATGAGGATGGCTAAGAGTCCCTTGGTCTTCAAGAAAAAAGCTCGTGAGCATATTTTTGAAGCTGATTGGCTGATCAAGCTATTCATTGAATACAAGTATCTATGTATATATTTATATGTGTATATATGTATTTATTTCAATTTAATTAATCATATAATTATTTCACTTATGTTTGTATTAACTGTAACGTATTATATTACATTTATTGTTAATTTCAACATTTTATGATGTCTTTCTATACACCAACCTTATACTCTCTGTACCACCCAAAGGT
>DWHK01000456.1:0-14004 GCA_018247855.1 Graphium androcles | reverse complement strand
CCCATCCGACGCATGGATCATCTTAATTTTCAGGCAATCGGGTGATCGGCCCGTATTGCCCTAACCCAACTAAGAAATAACAACACAAAGTCATTGTCCCCCCGCGGGATTCGAACCCGCGACCTCCGGTTTGTAAAGCATGGGCCTATACCACTAGGCTACGGAGGCAGTATTTGATAAAATTTTGTAATATTTAAAAATATTTTCTTATTAAGTTACTATAGTAAAAAAGGTAAAAGAAAAATAATAACATTTTAACTCTTACTATTAATAGGGGAGATGGTTGTGATAGGGGTAGGTAATTGTAACTAGACCGAAACGCTTTAGTTACGTTAAAAAGCGATAATGATCACACCCCTATCAGCCAACATACCGCAAATACCAGTAGCATTGATGTACTTGTGATTGGAGCACTAGCAGACAGTCGCTAAAAATGCACGTCCGTAACATGTTCATTTTCTAGTACATCGGTCTAGAATTTGTTATCTCCATAATTAGAGGTCTATGTGTGTGGGCAGACCACCGGCCCAATGGTCAAATGATATTAAGAAGACAACAGGCCTAGTTGGGGAAAGGGAAACGGAGAACCGTTATAGATGGAGGGAAAATGGAGAGGCGTATGCTGAACGGTGGAGATACACACGCTAAAGGAGAAAAAGAAAGTTAAGCATATACCCTTTATTTTTATTTACAAAGAATATTTTTTTAAGATTTACAACTATTTGTGTTTTTGCATTAAATCTTGATGGCTTAGTTTTGATGTTTAGGCTGTAGGTGACAGTTTATCGGGGCAGGTTGTGACAATTGGAAGCAGGAGTTGATTAGTTAACATCTTTCTACTTTGTCTACGTTATAATTTCTTATGATTCATAATAAGTAACATATAATTTTTGTTCAATTCCAAAAGAGAAAATATAGTTATTATTAATAACACGTGTGATATTAAATTTGTTTGTTGTAACAACTTACCCCCTCATGGTTTAACAACTAGCCCTATGGGATAAAAAGTTACATGACTCTTTTTACAGAATTTATTGATATATGTAGTTTCTGCAGGGCGATTTCATAAAATTATTATCACATCTAAATTCTGATTAATTACAAAATCAATTAAGCTCAGTTTCGTTTAAATCATTGACATAAAAGTTGAGACACTTTAGAAATGTTACAATCGACCCCGGTCTCCCCTATTATAGAATTTGTCCATTCCCTATTATTTTATGATAAAAAAGTGGGACATATCTTCTGTTTTTCTTTAACTAAGAATACTGCCACTGAGACGTAACAAAGTCGTACTGTATAATATATTTATGCATATTCGAGATAACTTATTTTTTCTCGTACATCATTCCTCGATTATATTTCATTGGCTGTGTCCGTGGGCTCGTTTACACCTGCCGCGTTCGCAGACCGAGGAGGCGTGAGACGTCTTCAAGGGGAAGCAATAATGGTTTTTTTCACTTTCTGTCTGGCTTGATGATTCAATAAAACTCAATTTACGGTACGCGTTATTATTAAGCAGCGCATATCTCTCAACGAAAAAGTACGAAAAAGCACTACATGATTAATATACTTATGTACGTATGTGTGCGTGCTGAGTGCCTACACGATGACATGCGTTGAAAGAAACTAATCACTTAATTTCTATAAAATTTATATATTGCATTTAAGTAAACGATATATTGCAATTGTAATTACAACTATATGACAAAAAATTCTTATTCGTTTGCAGAACAGAAGTTCAAAGTTTGATATTATTATTAATATCTATAATCCATAGATAAACCATAAATAATTACTATATTGTATCACATATTACGAGTATCCTATATTAAAATATTTGTCACAGACATTTTTCATACTTTCACCAGAGTTCTAGCAAAAGATCTATTATTATTAGTGTGCCCAGCGTTACATTTACTCTCTATCATCATTCATCATCATCCATAACAATGTGACTATGTCGCCATAGTAGAAATCGATTAGGAGTACGTCATTCAACCTGTTCGACAGACTTAACATAAAAAGCACAGAATTCATTTCCATCGGGCCTCCCCACTGTGCATTATAAACACACACGTAAACATCGTAGAAGTCGATGAGTGGAATAACATTAGCTGTGCACTCAGAAATCCATTAACCGTCGTTCAACGTGTTTAAGTTTATATATTCATGTTTTGCCAGGGAAAAGCATTTTTTATAAACAATAACAGAGACTTAGAATATGAAGCTACGAGTGGTTTAATATTAACCTACTCGCGACAAGATTAAGACAAGATTAAACTTTGTCACTACATCATATATTAGAAGTTTAACTTTTATATTATGGAAAAATTTCACAGTCATTATTGTCAGTCAAGTGATAATGAATAAAAAATATATAAATAAAAAGATGTTTAAAGAATCATCGTGGTACTATTTATGATAGCAAGACCACGCTACAAGTTATAAGGGAACAGCATAAAAAACTTATAGTTACAATTTTCTACTTAATATTGCAATACCTTATAGCTTTAGTTTTCATAAGGATAATAGCTTTTACTAACTTATATCGCGTTAATAGAAATTTTTTTAAGAAATATTTTTCTGGTTATCTCAAGATTTTCGTCCCCCTTCCCTGGTCCCTTTTCTGTCATCTGGACGTGTCAAGTAGAAGAAATTTTATTATATGGAACAGTAGTCTTCTCCTTTACCTTGAATGACTTTTTTCCAAAATTTTATAATAATCGATTGAGTTGTTAAAAAACAAGAAAACAAACTCATTTCCTTATTTTTAATATAAAATAGGATTATATAAAAACAAGCTCTAAACGACATTTTTAATGAATAAATAATAAAGAAGAATCTGTATATATAGTCTTGTTGAGCCTAAATCCAAGGTGGTTTCTATTCAACTCTCTAAAAAAAATTATTATCCTATTTATTCTGACATTTATTCCAATATAAATATATTTACGATACCGAATAACTTCACGTTTCATCTGAAAATAGTTTTCCAGCGAATAGTTCAAAATATGCATCCACTAAATAAAGTTATTCAAATAACGTTAGCAATTTTATTATTTTTTGGATGTACACATTGCTGTTTTATTCACTTATAACCTTTATTTGTTTTTGTTTTCTTTGACATGACCGTGGAATGCCTTGTGAAATCCCAGGAAACGATAAGAGAAAAACTTAAATGATGATAAAATCGGCATCAAAAACTATTATTCATTTGGTTCATACCCTGCATCCAGACTTTCAGTAACACAGACAAGAATCTCTCTTTTTTTAGTATTGGTTGTGCATGAATCACATTTCACCAGCTTCCATGGCCTGCGTCAAAGGCCTAAGCCAAGACATGGTTCTGTACACTGGGGCCTCGTTACTGTTTCTATGACTAATTATATTAAAAACGCGGGCAGCTCCTGGAAACTACCACAGCAAGTTATCAAGCTAACCCATACGCGACCGTTGGGAAATGTGTCTGTGTAACGTCCTCCTTGATCTGGTACAGGAAGGGGACAATAGTTATCAGGAACGTCCGTCTCGCTTAATAACACTACACACAAGTAAGGTTAGCATACAACATGGGGCAGATTGCCATGCCTCAGAGTACGGCAAATCGAAACCAACCAATCGTGGTTCTCAACGATCCCGGCAAGCGAATGAAATTATCAGATTCATGACAAACCTGACCAGTGCCAATAACATATTAATTTTCAAATGATATTTAGTGATGCTTCTGCTTGTAACAAAATAACGGGATAGTAATAATCCCATAGTACTTTCATGATTGATTGTGAGACGTAGGCAATTTCTAATTTGACAAAAAAAAATCCCATTCGAAAAGCATCTAAAACAAATACGCGTAGCACAGTAGACTTCTAGTTTAAGATATAATGTCACTTTAAAAACCGTCTCTTTTTCGTTGCCGGTAAAAAAATATCTAAAAAAGCTTAACCTCTAAACGATAAAGCATTCGTTGCAAAGTAACGTTACCCTTTTTATTCGTTGAAATCAGTCACACTAAAGTCATCAAGGTAATAACAACTCATCTGACTTCGTTCTACAAACTCTAGTAAGAAGTCAACACTCTACATAGCTCCTAGAGCGTCATAAGTGACTTTATGTGCTAAACGCTCTAACTGCTTACAAACATTACGGTAAAGTGCAATAGATGTTTGTCTCAAAGTTACGGTACTTGTGCAGTGTTATGTCTATATAGTTTTCACAATTGATATGACATATGTACAAGTAAATTACTGCGCCCTCTAGCTGTTTGGCAAAATCAAACACGAAAGGTCCAATAAAAAGGAAAAGAAATTAAGTAGGGGTATAAAATTAGCTTGCTTCAGACGTACTTTATAGCAAACATTATGTATTTTATAACAACGAATAGAATAATAAAAATCGGCCAAGACGGATTCGAAAGGTTCCGTAACACCATACAATATAAATTTCTATATTTGTATGGGGTCCCCTTTAATTAATCGTTTATATTATGTTCTGCTATGGCAGCAACCTATTACAGATCTTGAGATACAGGTCGCTGACAAACAGAGGGACAGACGGACGGACAGTGAAAGCTTAATAGTGCCCCGTTTGTGACCCAGCAGGTACGGAATTCAAGAAAGGATTAAACAAGTTAATAAATTTTGTTATCTCCGTAGACTATGATTTTCAAAATAAGAAATGATTATTTTATGTGCTCTATCCTAAACCTTGTCACTTTTTCTTATCTTAAAATATAAGTAATTTAATTCAAATAACAACGAAAGAAGATTGGATTGAATTTTAACTACGATATAACTTTTACGTGCTTAATCATCTGTTTGTGCTTCATTATATGCATATAAAATGATAATAATACAACTAAAATAGTCCCTTCTTCAGTTTCTAGAGCATTTTAGGTCTCTGGCCAAGTTTGTTCGCAAAAGCTTGTTGTTCGTAAGCTTATACGATAAAGGTATAAATACGCAACACTTTAAAAAAGGTGATAAAAAATGAGCTTACACAATCGTTTACCATAATGGTGTATTTATGTGGAGACAACTTAGCTCTTAAGCGATTTCACTTTTAACCAGGGACGTATATATATATGCAGATTTTGTGAAACGGAAGCTCATTGACGCGCCAAGGCCCTGATCTATCAGGACGATATTGTAGAATGCTGACGACTTCTAGTGTCTTTTTTTTATTAAAAAAAATGGTATCAGGAACAACCAACGATTGTAAAACATTTAGTATTCTTAAAGTATTTTTCTTATATTTTTATTTAAATATTTCACTGTGTCTTTGCTCTGGTCCTTTGCGTCAACTTTGTTCAATAAAATATACGTATTTTTATTAATTTAGACATTATATATTCCATATTATTATTCAATTCATAATAATATTCTAACATTCACTGTTAAGAAACCTTTACAGTTGTTAAGAAAAGGAAGATATAATATAAAACGCAATTGTAAGATTAGATTCTTTAGATCTTTAATGGAGTAAGAAATATCCTCTAATACGATAATATTCATTCAAGTAATATCTGTTTTGGATTCACTTTGTTTCAGAGTCAATTAGTTGCTTAGAAAACTATACAGTCAATTCTATTATTACAATTTTTATATATCGTAGACTTAAAAGTAAATTAAATACCAATAAATATAAAAAATACATATTTGTTATTTAATAATTCCACTTGATAATAATATAATGCATCGATATCAAATCACTTTTTGTACAAATGTCTCAACAGGAACCAAGTTAACTTTAATAATAGTAAAAAACTTAATTTTTGGTAAAAAAAACTTCACAATAGTAAAAAAAAGCTACAAATTGTAATAAAAATAATAAAATAAATTGCATTGAAAATTTTTATCCCCTTGTGCCGTATTCCTATATTTTGAAAATGAATTTAGGTCTTCATATAGATATGATTATTCAAAACAAAAAATATAAACACTATAATTATGATAATTTTTCCGCTACATTGCGATGTTAACAATAATTTCTGTTACAAAAAAATCTTTATCGTGTCTACTTTTTTGAAATATAATGGCATATACATATATTTATATTTAACTTCAAATACCTTAAAAGTGTACTTTCATAACATATTTTTTCCGTTATTTTGATTTCAAAAACAAACTTCTTAACCGATTTTTATGAAAATTTTATGGGTACCACACTTAGGATCAAAATCGCTACATAAACGACGAAGTATAATCCATGACACACATAAAAAAATATACATTCGCGAAAAAAAACATACGGTTGAATAGAGAAACAGTCTCCTAAGGCTAAGGCCTAAAAATAGGTGGAAATTTTTGATATGTTGCCATAATTAGGTCTTATCATGCAATGCTCTATGTTGTTCATTATGTTAAAAAACAAAAAATCGTCATCCACATAGAGAAATAAAACATATTTATATATACATTAAGCACTACTGTGCTCGCCAGTGGCCGTTCTAGTTACCCTACTGTTCTAGGCATCTCGGTCGAACGCCAGTTTTGACGGTTGTGCCACTAAAGCGACCGGTTGTCCGGCACTTTCCTCGCCTTCTCACTTCCGTCCGCGGGCCTCCACGTGCCAGGACCTGTCCCCATGCGCAATGAATGGAGGTTACACTAGCAATAAATTAAAATTCATCATACGTCTATAATTTGTTAATTAAATATTGCTGAAATGTTTAATTGTGCCTTTATAACAGCACATGCAACCTTTACAATGCCTTATACATTTATACAAGTGTAACTTTTTCGTACTTGAAAAAACAATGCATTTTTTATAGGGGAAGAGGCGGCTCACCTGATGGTAGGCGATCACCACTCAACAGATTTAATCCATCAAATGGAACAAAAACTATTATACACATATGTTATTTTCATATGATATTATCATACGCATTTTCTTCTTATAAGAAAAATGTTTGCTATCTAATAACTAATGTCTTATTATAAATATGCATATATAATACTTCAGATTTCATTCAATACTTTATCTAGATTAATTATAGAATCTAAAGATACATTTATCAGTTTATCTCTTTAATCTACAAGTCATTAAAATAAGGAAAATAAAATTTTATAGAGAACGTTCGTATTTAAATTAAATTTTAACTAAATATGCCATTTTCTTTTTTGAACTTTTCTATTCTAGGATAGTTCTTAGCTACTTGCGTAGACAACGTAGAAACTTTCTCTGCCTATTTGTTTGTTGTATTAGACATCAACGCGTGCGTCTTGCAATATTAAGGTTATTTAAAAAAAACATTTCTTTCACAACGTTTTTTTTTCATGTAATATCTTACTCTTTCAAATCTTTTCAGTTATTATTTTTATTTAACTCTTCGAATTTTAATAAAAACTATTTTCATTTAAAATTTCTCGTGAAAACCGCCATCTCGTGGTACTTTGTAGCATTATGGAAAAGTAAGATAATCGCTAAATCATCACTGTTCAAGTTCTCCTCTTATTATATAGATGGCGTTGGTATTCAAATATTACCAAGCCAATGGTTTATCTACTTACGCAGACACCGTTAAGATTTTTTCCACCTATTTTGTATATGTTGTTTTAAACAACAACCCGTGTGTCTTAAAGTATATAGCAAAATCACATTGGCTTCATTTCTTTAAATAACATATTTCTAATTTTCATATATTAACCTAAGTCCTTCAAATCTTTGTAGTTATTTTATTTTTTTTACCGTTTCATTTTTGTTTTAAATTCAATGTCTTTTTTGAGAGACCAAAAACCGCAGTCTCGCGGTAAAATGTAGTATCACTGCAAAAAAAGACAATTGCATTAACCATCGCGATTTTAGTTTTCCTTTTATTGTATAGATGTCGCTTGTATTTAAATATCACCAAATCAAAAATGTTTCTAAAGCATTATACTAATATAATTGCAACTTTAACCGTTTTTTGTTGTTTTACTCTAACCACATTTTCTTCAAAATTTGGAGAAAAGTCCATTTTCATACGAAGAAAATATGTAATAGTCTACTTATTTACCCAGCTTCCTTATAATTTTACATTTCCATGTTTAATATTTTTGTTGATAATTTCGACTTTTTACTTATGTGAAGTAACCTAAAACTTGATAATTGTACAAAGCTTTGTACAAGTCTTTTATATTCCCGTATCTTTTTAGATTCTTGTTTTCAAACATTTTATAATCCATATAATATACTGGATACAGAAATAACATTGTTATAAATACGTAACCGGTCTTGTAACCTTACAATTTTTCTATTTCAAGTTGAAAGTCACAATGAACAGAGTCGGCCTTGAACAAGTCAAAAGCACAACGAATTCGGTTCGGTTCAATTGGCAAACGTAACCCTACGTTCGCACTGACGAAACATTCACACAAACAACTTAAACTTTATCAATTTTGTCAATAAATTAAATTGATTTCACATTGTTTTGCATCGCGATTTATGTATTTTTCATTTATTTGCAAAATATTAACCGTTTTTTTTAGAAAATACTTCATATACATGAAGAAATACAACATATTTAACATGTTTTTATGCGAATGTATCGGCAGCGCGAACGTAGGGTAAGCAGTTAATATGAAAGCTGCCTGCCAGTACGTGATCAAACCGACGTCCGCAACTTCCGCAACAAAAAATTCAAACATCACTGCTTGAAATTTATTTTATTTCTTATTTAGGAATTTTTTGTATCTGTCACACAGAGCATATAAATATATTGGAAATAAATATTCGTAACCTATATAATACGAAATAGTTGCTAGAGTCACGAAATATATTTGATTTAATAAATAATTTTCATTGTATATAACACCTTGCCATGAAACGTTTTATATCTGTAAAAGAAATTAAAATGCTTTTCAAAAATTATAGGGCCAGCCCTATAACCCCGTAAACCTAGCCTATTATATTACATTTCTCTCTTAAAACAAAAAAATATTAATGTACATGTGTATATATATGAAAAGAAGTATAGGCGACATCACCAACAAACGAGTTTATAAAAATAAAAGGCTACTTCTGTCGTGGATTTTGAACGTGTGTCATGAACCTTGTTGGACATTGCTTTTACTTTAAGTCTCCCAAAGTTAGAGTCTACATAAATACGGTATTCTGTACCCTTTTTATAAATATGTGTGTTTTATTATAATCTTTTTTTTTAATTAAATAAATTTACGCTTTTCCATCATATAGCGATTGTGATGCGACCGAAAATTTGAGTATACTAGAGCAGCATCAGATGTATACATTTTTAAAAGGGATGAATAAAAATTTTCTACACGAAAAGAAGTCGTTAATTTGTTCTTATACCCTTGCAGTTTGAAACGGAACATTCACATATTTAATTCGCTAAGGTTTTCTTCTTAATATTGCTTATTTTTAAAAATATAAAATTAAATTAAACTAAATATAAAATTCGTATAACGTTACTATTGCACAGATTATACTAGATAAGAATAAATAATGAACTTATTGTCATATTCATAACATCAGATGACATTGGCCATTTGTATATACTTATATACATATTAGTATTTCCACCCAACCCATTAGTACATAGTCCCAATAGAAAACTAAAGGACGTATAAAAATAGAAACAAGAATATCCTAACATTCATATAAGGCACGCAACAAACAAGGATGTGTGCTAATCTCAGTTGTTCTCATCGCGACCGCCTCTATCGGAATGCGACGGGCTTTACCTGGTAATCGGAACAACATAAATATTAGCCAAGCTCGCAATCACGTGATTGCCGGCACCGCATCATCATGTGACCGTCTGAGACAATGACAGCCTTGACATTTCCGATGGGGATACCACGATGTCTTCAAGCTTAGCAGAAACACGTTGCATCAATGTTCACGACAATGGTTTCATTTTTATATGTGGATGTTATTGTTGTTTTTAAGGATTACTTAATTCTTCATTAAAGAAATTTTCAATAAAACTTATTCATATATAAAAACAACAGGTAATAATAGGATATCTGGTAAAGAATCGCAGTAGCTTCTTAGAAAGACTTTAAAAAGAGTATGATATAACAACGATTCGTTTAGTAAATGTAACATCAAGAGGGATACTCTTATGGTTGATCTCCGAAACAGTAAATCAGAATAGAAGTCAGTAGTAGAACTTATTGAGTGCCTACTAAAACCAACTTTTGGCTTAAATAGTCGGATGTCAACAATATAAGGTAGCTTATCCTATATTCTTATGACCATGGTGTCTTTGGAACTCAATGCAAACGGTGTTGTTTTCTCTCTCTGAATTCGATCATATGTATATACTAATATATGAATCCACAAATGATAATGCACAGATTATTGCATGTGAACACATGTGTCCAAAGCAACGGTAACAGTTCAATTTCATGAAATAGCGTAACTGCGTTTTGAATGCCCTCGACAAGTTGCATTAGCACACTGGACATGCATTTTACAGACGCACGGACTCACAGATGGATCCAAGATTATACAAATGATGTATTTGTGACTTGATATTTCATGACAAGAATAATTTTCACAGAAAAATCGGCTTCAAACGTCTTAAAACTTTAAATTCATTACGATGTTTTTCACCATTAAAGTTATTATTTTTTCACAAAAACGATTACTCCAATCTTTTTGGTAACAAAAACACCTTGATAAAGAGAAAAAGTGGAAATGAAGAATAAATAATGTCTATTTCCACTATAATTTTTATTAATATAGTCACCATTTTGATGAATACCGCTCCCTTGGCTGTGTTATCACAAATTTCGTAGTAAAGGTAGTAAGTTTGATATTGATAAAAGTAGTTTACATTAAAATCTGAAGTATAAAATAAATAAAAATCCACTTAATAAATTATTCGAAAGGATATCTATATACGTGGTTGTTTTTTTATTTTATAATTGGTGCCTTTATTCGGATTTTGTTATTGATATTAAACATTAATAACAATAACAGTGTGTAACATATCGTAAATCCTAAAAAAGTTACATTTTATATTATTTTCTTTGATACTTTTAAAATTAAGTTCGGAACAATTCGAGTTCATCAACATAATGTATTCATTAATGCATATTAATGTATTCACATGGTCTCATTTAAGAAAATAAGAAAAACTTTAGTATTATCGAACTCAACAATATAATAACAATTACATAAAAATCATAAAACAAAATGGACCTTATCTTGGAGTGTGATAGGCTAGAGTTACAATTATTTGTCTCTGTAAGACCAGTCAAAGAAAAACTATACAAAGAGAGAAACACTGCACATAAATTTAAGAATGGGGCAAGTTAAGGCTCCATATTTTATATTGAGAAAAATATTAATTGTAGGTACAGTCGGCTTTACTATGATATTACATTTGGAATTTAATATTTCTGAAGGATTGTTGATATCATTAATAATCATCGACCGTTGCTTTGCATTTGGCTAATTTTTTAATCTCTAGTTGGAGCAGCGGCCCCTTCCTGCTTCCCTTCTTGGACGCTCTTGGCGAGCAATGTACTAAAAAATCAAGTAACTATTAATGCTGCAGTAGATATTATACTTTACACATGCCCACGCAGACACAGGTGCACTCTCTATTCCGTCAGAACCTAATAGGGCGGAAATCCCACATGACCGAAGAGATATCAGACATTGTACCAACTTTTTACATGCTCATCCGACGCATGGATCATTTTAAATTTCAGAAAATCGGGTGATCAGCCTGTATTGTCCTAACCCAACTGAGGGACAATAACAAATCTTTGACACACGGGATCCGAAGCAATGACCTCCGGATTGTCAAGCAAGGGTATCACTAGGCCACAAAGGCAGTCACATACATTTATATGAAATGAGAATCTCATCCTTTTTATTTGAAATCGATTGAAAATAGAATATTCCTAAATCAGGCACCATTCGATAAGTGTTTAAATGTCATTTGCCAACGCACTTCAACTGCCTCAAATGAGTTTCCTAATGTATTTTCAACTTCAACTTCAACTATTTGATTAATAACCTAAAAACTACTTGTCAGATCTTATTTAAATTTAAATGGGACAACGCGAGAAGCCCCAACATTCAAATAAAAAAAGAACCATAAAAATCGGTTCACCCAATAAAATGTTTTCTAAGTAATAAACATAAAAAAAATACAGTCGAATTGAGAACCTCCTCCTTTTTTGAAGTCAGTTGGATACTGAGCAAAAAGGATTATCGGTTGGCAGATGAGAAGCAGGCCTCATACTAAAACTGACCGTAGTGTTATTATGACCCATATACACTAGTAGTTTGTCGCGAACTTGGATGTCGCGATTATATCATTATTTTAAATTATTGCACATTCATTTAAGTATCTCATAAACTACTGAACCGATTTGGATACCCAACGAACTTAAAACTTGTACTAATATTACCTATATACGTTCCAAATTTCATTTTATTTGCAGCACTCATTCGAGAGTTATCGCGGATCATACATACTCGCTTCTCTTACTCGCTTCGATCGCTCGGTCAATAATAGGTCCGAATATAAAAATCTATTTATTAATAAAGTATAATAATTTTTCCACAACAGAGTCTCATAAATAATCATAGCTTGGTCATGTATCTTATTGTTGTTTTATGGCAATGTCTTAATACACGGTATATCAATCGTCGGTTGTAAAATATTTGGATTCATACATATGTATGACCGCTTTCTTTATCTATGTATTTAATACTAGAACGGTTAAGGCTCTGGCATCGTGGGTTCATGAGTCGTGGGTTCAATCTTCACCCGGAACAATGATCTACAGATTATGGTCGAGGTGGTACTCTTCCATACAACTCTTGCTGGACTTCTACGGCCGCGCTTATCCGTGGAAGTACTACCGCCCTTCACAATAGTTAGCATAAAATAAAGCATGCATGACTTTTTAGATTGCTGGATTACAGTCCTACCATCTTCCTTTCTCATTTCCACTCTCTTTGCCCTCCTAATCCTTTATATGTTCGTGACCCATCCTATCTAATGAAAATATTATATCCAAATTCCCAGGTTGGCAACGCTCTCGGAACTCTTCGGACGTTGTGTGTGTCCATGAACGTCGGGATCATTTAACATCAGATGAATCGTCTGCTCGCTTTCCAATTTTATTTTTATTTATTTAAACTTTATTGCAAGTTCTTATAAAAGAATTACAAAATGCGGACTGAATGCTATTTCGGCAATCTCTACCAGTCTCTTGCGTGGAGAGAGATTTGTGGTAAGCGCAATTATTGAAGTACTATTTCAAAAAATTAAATGCTAAAATAGTGCAAATAATATTTATAAATAACGTGTTTGTAAAAGACACTTGTTTGTTAAAAGTTTGCACAAGTGTTTAAACTAAGGGCAGCGTTTTTTAAAGAATACAAAAAGGATTTTAGGATTAATATAGAATTAGAGGGCATTCTTCATTGCAGTCGCCCATAATTTTATGTTGGAATTGTAGAAGAGAACGGTTGAACAAGTCGATAAGTGCATCGAGATATTGCGTATTTAAGATGTGTTATACATCCTTAGAAGGGTAGGTACCCTGTGAGGGTTTAAATATATTTCAAAGGTATAAATACACTCGCGGACAAAAAAATCGACTCAAGCAACATTTTTTTGTCTTAGTCGTATCTTGGCGAAACGGGAAATATTTCATTAAAAATGTAATTACAGTTTTAAGAAACATTGATTAAGCAATGAAAAACAGCAACGACCGATGAAATCCATTGAGGAGTTTTCAGGATAAGTTGCGCCCCTTTGAGGGCTATAAAAACCGGTGTAACCGGTTAAGATTTATCAGTCGCTTATCAGACGTTGACCTGTGCACATCTCCCTCAATTAATTACTGGAATTACCTGGACGAAATGGATACAACCGAAAATGAAGCCGCCCAAGTCGTCGCCCTGCTGAACCAAGGATATTCGCAGCGTGTGGTCTGCTGTCTCCAGAGTATCTCGTCGGTTTGCTGAGACCGGCGTTCTTACTCGGAGACCGGGATCTGGCCGTCGGAGATGCACATCCGAGAGAGA
>DWHK01000455.1:0-14006 GCA_018247855.1 Graphium androcles | reverse complement strand
GTATTGGACAAGAAACTCTTCCCTTGCTCGAGAAATTGCCACAGGTAAAAATTTTGTCGATAATTAAAGACTTGTTTATGAGGGTGCATGCGTTCGGCGAATGCTATAATACTAAACATTTAAGGATATACATACATATTACAAATGTCGTTAAATATAACGCTTAGCGAATTAGGCGTCATTATAGCGACAATATTTCTATTACTCTAGACGTGTACCGTTTTTATCATGTTAAATTATAAAAAATATTATTGCATGTAATACTTAATTATTAAATTTCATGTGTTACTTGAAGTATTATTAAACAGTTATGTATCAAAAGAAATAGCAAATAAGGTGATTCTAAAATCATTTAAAGATAAAGTATGAAAACATTGATGGTCATTTTGTTCAAAATAAAAATATCCTGGTGTATAATAAACACATAGTCCTGTGATCTAAATAGGTTTATGACATTTTGAGTATTAGAAACCATACGAATTTTATATTTTAAATTACATGACAAAGTCATGGTACGCTGTCAAAACTCTACCGGTTTCACTTTCCACCGAATCATCACAAGATTTTTGAGGTGGTAGAGCATAACAACCTTCATACAACTTTTGCTGCACAACTACGGCCGCGCTCGCCCGGAGAGGTACCACCACCCTTCACAGAGCCAGCATAAAGTAAAGTATGCATGGCTCTCAGGGTTTCCGTATGGCCATTGCCACCCTCTTCTTTTCTCACTCCTTTCCCCTCCGAATCGTTAATATAATTCGGACCCACCCTACATTATAACCTGTTTTATCCAATTTCCAAGGCTGACAACACACCCGCAACTCTTCGGATGTTGTGTGTGTCCATAGCGACGGGATCACTTAACATCAGGTGAACTGACTGCTTACTGGCCAACCTTTGCCAATAAAAAAAAACTATCTTAATGTCATTTAAAAGTGATACATTGACCAAATCTACAATTATTCCGACTTCTGGAAAAAGATGGATAACGGGGACAAACATTCGTACCACAGGTTATAACCTAATACGAATATATAATTCCTTAGAACTGTAATACATGAATTAATTAGATATAACTAAATGCAATTTTATTATCAAAAGAAGATAAATTAAACCGGAAATGTTGTAGTGAATTACAATTTATCTCATAACTTTCTTACCGGATGCGATGTGGTTAATACATTTCAATGCAACCCAATCGTCACGACTTTCATTACCCGGCGACGAAAAAACAGCAACCGATAATTGATTTACAAATCAATCTGCGGTTATGACGTTGTTTGTTTTACGACAAAAACACCACTTGGAGTCAACATCCCTTCACTGTTTGGCCTGGCGTGTGTGGTTGAAATTTCGGGTAACAATAAATGTGTCGACAGCGGGGCAAAGTAAATTTTATCGCCCGCGTCATAAGGGTTAAACAGAGAGAGTTTTGGGGTGAGCAGATACCCAGTCTGCGCACGCGCCTGTAGTTATTGACGAAGGACGCGTACACATGTCGCTGTGTGCAGCTTCCGTTTAATAAAGTTTTACGGCGCGGTTCCACCCAGCTTTGTTTGCTTAGACACAACGGGCCCGTTCATTCTGGTGAACTGTTAATGGCTCGTGGCAAACAAAACACCCAATTGCAAGCGTAAAACGTTTACAATATAATAACACAACATGGTCTATGTATTTGTTTTTCTTACGTACAGTATTGGAATCTAACATTTGACTCTATCTGCTTTTGATGACGTAGGTGAAGTTGTTTACGACGGCTGTAGCGTACGGTGTTGTGAGTTCGATACTGATATAAAAAAATGGGTAACCTACAAATAGTTTCGGATCAGGGTGTGCTCAGTAATTTGAATTGATCCGATTACTGATCTACATCTACATAAAAATTTATAGGTCAGGAGAATGACTTTGTGATGGTCTTCCGACTTTACATCTCAGCCTATAGACACAAATAAGTTGCAACATGATATCTTGGATACAGAAAACGAAAGGGGATCGCGAAAGAAAATGTAATATGCAAAAAAATCCCTAAATCTAAATAACGCCTGTGACTTCGCAGGCAATAGTTAATTAATATTAGATGTTTGAGACAATGTTACCATTGAGTTTTTCCTAAAAAATTAACTGATGAGATTATTTTTGTTTAAATGTTATCGTTTCATTTCGTTCATCATCAAACGAGATTTTAAGCCGTGAAGAGAGCGCACCATTTCAACTTAATAGATTAAATAGTGCTATAGTCGAGATAACAATTTAATGCCCATCGCCATATGCGCACCTACCGTCCTTATTATAGCCAAATGAAGCCATGTTTCACACTAAGTCAGCGTTTAATTAACTGAATACCCGAGAGCAGTCCGCTTCACAAATATCAGGGCCACTTAATCAGAGGATCGCATCTCTTAATATACGGCCAGACGACGAGTGAGATCTGACACGAAATTCCCTAAAAATAATATTTAAAATGGTAATGGGCCCTCGTGTTCATAAATTGCCCCGCCATATGTCCCCGTGCGTTGCACCTACTGTGTACATAAATATGTCATGTATTGAGACGACTGCCGCTGTACTCTCTCAGCGAACGGCGTTCTTGATCGTTCACGACATCTAATGATGTTTATTAGTTGATTCATCGGTCTACTTCGTTCGTTCTAACGGCTTTTCTATTAATGGTTATTTTGTACAGATAACATAGACTGTTACGTGTATCTTTAAAAGTCTAAGTTATCAATAAATTTACTATGATACAAATTAGATAGAAGCGTTTCGATAAGATTTTTAAATATATTTTCCGTTAACCATTTCTTTAAAAAGGAAATAGAACTTAAAATAACTTGAAAGTTTATTCAATATTATTTTAAGTCTGATGTAGCTTTGGTAAGGATCAAGATCGTAGAGCCCTTCTATTCCCGACCAGGCCGTGAGCTACGGCACGAGTCAAATAGTATTTTTGACACCTACAATTTTGCGTTTCCGGAGAGTTGTTAGCGCGCGGATAAAAATAAACACTACTAAACAATCATGTTTAGCATAGCACCTTTGGGAATAGTAAAAAGTAGTTAGGAAGAATAAGGATATATTTTGCTATAAAAAGTATAGAAAAAAAAGAAAAATTTGATTAAGAAAGTGGGTAATGTGGGTTAATAGTAAATAAATGGAAAACGAAGAAATTATGTGCGCATTAACATATTAAGCCCGAGTCATAATAATCTCCACAATAGTCTAACTAATTGCTTTCCTCCTACTCAAAGCGAATTCCTACAAATATAATTCTCGGATCTCGCGCGCTATTGCAGCCATGTGTGCGAACATCTAAAAATACCGGCTACTCACCGCCGTACACGAAAATAAAAACTAGAAAATTAACAACTGATTAATTCGGTGCAGGGAAAACGTCTTAGTTTTTTTTTATTCTAATAAAAATTCTTCTGTATCATTATTTTAAAAGAATTAATAGATAATGCTTATACTGAGGAATAACGTTGATCATGTTTGATCAAGAAGTCTATAAATTGGCAACACTTAATATTTAAAAATTTAAGAGGAATTTATATTTAGTATTTAAAACGAAATCTAATATAAGACAAGCTACTATTGTATCCAATTTTTGTATCCCGTTTTATTATACAATTTTGTACCACTAATGTTAATTCTTCATCATAATTCTTGGTCTATTGTGGGTAATCATCAAATTTAACTGTTTATGCAAAATGTAAAGTGAAATTAATTAGGCGGAAAGAAAATTAAGGTGCAAGATTTGTCCTTAGTATATTTTACTCTATTGAGTTTTATATTATACGAGCAACTATATACAGAAAACGATTTGAAAATGGCTTTAACCAAAATTTAGTGTCTGGAGAGTTTTGGGGTCTAGAAATCGATAGGTTAGGATCTAACTCCTTTGGAAAAAAGAAATTTAAAAAAAATTAATAATCTACACATCAATACATACAAATAAAATAGAAGTGTCTCTTTGTAATATAAAAATAGAGCTTTTTGCTAAATGTGTGTGAAAGTAAAACAATATAAATAACTAATTTTAAAATTTTTTGTCTGTCTGTTTTGATCGGCGAATCTCCGAAAGGGTAAGACCGGTTTTAACGAAGATTGGACTGACAGATAGATAATAATATAAGGTGTAACTTAGGCCACTTTTATTTTTGATAAAAGTTTAGGGTTCGTGAAAAAAAAATACTAAATTGCAACTTAGAATGTGGGTGAAACCGCAGGCAACACCAAAAAACATCAATAGGACAAATTATATACAAAGTGATTATAACAGCAACATTTGTAATTATTTACAAATGTATAAAATTTTATTTTGGCAGTACAAAGACCTACACATGCATTTCGTTATTTCATTAAGTATTTTGCCCTCTCTTTGATACAGTCCTACTATTATTTAATATCACTTAATAATATTTTTAAATATTATAAACCACAAGAGAGATTTAAATGTATGTATTTCTTATATCATGGCCAGTTAAATTTTGCCAAATATTTGCTATGAGAAAAAGCCTAGTTTTATACAAATCGGTAAGATTACAAAGTATGTTAAGAGGAAATACTGAAACTGACAGTGTTGCCAGAGACCGGGGATTCCTTTCAAGAATACTGCACGGCACGAGGTATGACCATAGATAACAATAAATCCACATAACGGCGCACCCCACGGCTCCCTTAGAAACGGCACTATTTTGGACTACAAATAAATGTGCAGATGGATTGATAAATATAAATATTAGGGGCGAAACGAAGAAAAACAATGTTTATGAAACTGGTGTCGTTCGCTTCATAACTGTGAGTTACGACTTCCGACGCGTGGCGACATATGGCCGACGCTGTGCCGATTTTTTTTTGCCGAAACGCATCCGAAAGTTTTTGGGTCGCGTTAGATGCTATCTGATTACTTTATTGCGCCGTATCCATTAGAGGCGGAATGTCGGACAATGTTATTTATTATGAGGAAAGTTGCTTACTAAACTATGGGTCATGTGTAAAAGATAGGCTCCTAAACAACAGGCACCAGAGATACGTCGTCAAGAACTGGAAATGCAGGTACACCTTTATCACGAGACTAAAGTTTACTACACTTGACTAAGATGTCAAGCTTAACTTCGACTTAAAAAGCCCAAACTGACACCTTAAGTTACATTTAATGCGTTATGTATACAACAAACTATTGTTGAAATCATAGCTAATTTAAGCGATGATTTTAATAAGTCAAGAATGCACTAAGTCTATTTGTACTCTATAAATTTCAATCCATCTTAAAGTAGAAATATTTTTTCTTACGCCCTCATGCAATTTAGTTAATCTGACGTGTTCCTACAGCTAGGTATACGAAGCTGATATAATCTGTGTCCACAGACTAATCTACGGCCTATCCACAGAGTAGCGTGCGGAGTAGCCAGACACTATTCATGAGAGGCGTGTTCAAAAATCGAACGAGAACGCTCGGAACTCTGCGGCCGTCTTACGGGAGCGAAATCAAACAGTCTGTCAAAGTGTGAACACCGCATATAAATTTTAAGCGCGCATAATAAGATCAACACATCGGGGCATGCGCGCAGCCGCCGCGACAGACGACGTTAGTCACGGCGCGCTATACTTAGACCGCTGCATTGTCTTCTGAAATATCTATTAACGATTATTGACAAGGCATCGGCACGCGAATCCGCCTCGCGAAGGTACGTCGAACTGCTATAAATATGCTTTATGCGCGCCCGAAGACGGCGGGCGGGGCAGGTATGCGGACAGCGAAAATCCCAGCGAAATACGAACATACTCCCCATCTTCACCTCTTTCCTTTTTACTGACCAATATAAGCGTAGGTAATCGCAAACACTGTTAATAATTAAATTAACTGTGAGACTTTTTGAGAATAATATTACAGTCGCACTAAACAACAGGTGTTTTAAATAAATTTTAAAATCACCCTTCAATAATAAACAATAACATAGTTTGCATAGCAATGCCCAAGCAGTCAATTTTCATCCGAAACATCGCATTATCTTATTAATTAATTCGTTAGATATTTCAATGCACGTCACAATAATGAATATTACATTAACTGCACTGAAATATTTGATTGCATTATACGGCGGCATACATTTAAAATACCTAACAGTGGCCGACGCGCAGCGCTCCAGTCCGCCTAACAAATTAATGGATTCACGTCAAAATTGCAAACTGCAAATTCAAATTGATACAATTCGACAATTGATTACAATATGCACACAAAGCACTATCGTGTCCACAAACACAAGCGAGCAGTCGGCCGCCCGGCATCGATTCATATCGAGCGGGAGAGGGCAGCTTTTCATTTTGTATGTTAAATTAAATTTCCATGAAACAAGATTGAATTTTTCGCAATCAGCGCGAGCGTATAGGTCGGGGAGGACTCGTGTGATTACCCTATATGCAACTACGTGTGCTATTACGCTATACGTCATCCAATAACATGAGAAATCACAGTTCCTAACTCAAAATTTGAATTCACAATAGCCGATTCGCACGTCTTACATATCCTTAATTGAAATTGTTACCACAACATTTGAATTTAGAATGGAAAACGAAGGAAGACTACTACAATATCATTGAATAGTCGAACAATCATTGTTCGAAATTCAAAATCGAGAATAGCTAACTTGCATGTTCTCGTTGTAAATTCGGATGTTTACTGCGATTTGGGAATTTGAAATCTAAAACGAGGAAAGAGGAGCGAATGGTCTGTGCGTAGGACAAAGGGCAAACCGCGGGCGGCGTGGCGTACGCGACCGCACCAGCCGTGGCCCGCTGGCCGGCGTCGGCTTAGCTAATTTACAATTTAATTATCAGCCTGGATGATGCATCGTTAGCGCGCCAAACCGAGTTTATGCGACTAATCAATTGTTTGACGCGGCCGCTGCAATCACGCGCCACACGGCGCTGGCTGCACCGGCGCCACGCAACGCTAATTATTAACTTTTTAAATAAACTTACGCAATGTCAACTTTATTACAGATACTATTGCGTGATTTTTTTTTTAAATATTAATGAACAGTCTTCGCAATGATAGAATATGTCAAAAATTAAAAGGTTTTCTATATATACTTACTATACTAACTGAATACGTACAGATAAGATGTTATTTGCTTTCCAAAAATATATAAATAAATTTAATAAATACATGTATTTTTTACTTATCCTTGCAAACATCCAACAGTTGAGGCATACAAAAGGCGGACATACTACCTTTAGGCATTCTTTAAAAGACAACCTAGATTCGAAGATACGTATCAAGTATGAATACTTATTACCTTAACGATAAAGGATTATCCAAACGCTAACCAAAGCCCATCAGCGGTTTTGTAATCATGTTGCCATGCTTGAATAATACCTTTAATTTTTTTTGCATCAATAATAAAAGAAGAAAAACGAAAACAATACTGAGAAAATACACATAACTATTCTATTGTTTACTTATCTATTATATTAGAAGAATTGTAACTTAATATTGATTGAAATCGCAACGGAAATGACTTTATAATGACGTCAAATTAATTTAATTTGTTTTAATTACAACATTCCAAAGCCACACTTGAAAATAATTGACATTTATTCAACATTAACTTAACATGCATTTATTAAATGCTTATAACCGAAAATCAATATAAATTCTTTAATAACCTTATTTTTTTTTAATAAAACAAGAAAAATTCAAATAAGCTAAAAGTGACTAACATAAAAAAAACTTCAGACAGTTTTAAGTAAGTGTGATATGGGTATAGATATGTTTCTGTTTCTATGTTCCGAATCTAAATGTGAATGTATTTTTTTAAGTGTCTTATGTTTTTAATATTGTAAAATTTCTTGCAACACAGGAGTTTTGGTGATGAAATGATGAAAAAAATCTTTTGGTGATGAAACTACTACTGAGAGTTTTCACAAAAGAAGTAAAAAGATAGGTTTAAAAGGTACATAATTATGAGCAGGCACTGTAAAGCGACTGAGAATTGCGATATCGGCGATTCGATAAAATAAGCCGAGTCAGTGAGACAGAATACACGTTGCAGAACAATGCGACGGGGAGTCGCGCAGATTAAATATAGCGCAGAATCCATCAAGAGAACGGCTTGATTGAGCGGCCGCTATGAATTTATGCGCTAAATATTCGACAGGTGCCAAGTGTGTCGCGGTAGAGTTCGACCGCCGATGACTAACTGCCGCCGGCCCAAATTTCAGCCCAAATGTCAAATAATTCGGCGCCAGTAACGCCCCGCTGGGCAATCTGCGAAAATCTCGCCTCTTACTATGTATCATCATTCCAACCCCGGCTGGCAAATATTATCTCCGTTGTTACCTACTATGTTAATATCAAATATTATATGGTCATATATGTAACACATAAACATAACTTAGGTCATAAGATAATTTTACGAATATTTTATCAAAAAATAAAGCAAAGCAAGCCGATACCTTCACGTTGGCTATTTTCGAAGAATTAATATCTCAGTATTTTATTCAATATTACATCAAAATGTATTATTAAAAATTTATAAAGACATCCGAGGTAATTATTGGATTACTACGAGAATATAAAAATTGCTTTTACGTTACTACGAGTTAAAACAACTTGATTTATGTAAATGTTAAATTCACCAATAAAAAGAAAATCATCGACATTAATATATTTTTACTATTAATTTTATAACTCACACAAAATCCGACTATGTCAATGATTTAAAATAGTCTACGAGGCAAATGGAATTTTCACATTAACTCTAATCAAGATCGTACTATAATTTATACCATGGGACATTTAGTGCATTATCCATTTTAAAAAGCTGCCACTGAATTGTCTAAGCGTTCTGAATTCCTACGAGATCCCATCTTGATCTTCGATAAGATCGAATCGCCACTTTTATGTAATCTTTAGATGACACATTGGAGTCGATTCAACGTTTGGCGCTTCACGGCCTCAGCTTAATGAATTATACAGCACGAAGATTCAAACACCGTTCACAAAACACGATGCGAACCGACTCTTGTACGCTCACAATTCGCTAATCCCTACTAGCTACCGTTACATAAGACAGCTGAGTTGAATATAAATGTAAAACACAATAAATTTCATGCCCCGTAGGAAATGAATATTCATCACGAAATCGCCATGCATATTCTCCATCGCTATACCATTTCGTGAGACCTACGGAATTGTTAAGTTCAAAGGGAAACTAAACTCTATTTCTAATGCAACTCAGTTTAGAATTACACACTGGCTACGCGTAGTTAGAGTGGCGGTCGGCGCCTCAGTTGGCCGGGTATCGTAAATTTCAACATATAGTAAAGTGATTTACGAATAATTGTTATGTTGGCGTATAACTAGAGAAATCTTTCCGCTGTTTGCCGTCCGGCTAATTTATATTATGAGCCTTAGGTAATTCGCGAGCCACGAGTAATTGGTCTGCAGAACAATAGCTTTTGTCATAGCCTTATCTTTAATACATTGTACTCCTCAAACTGCTCTCCTAAGCACCTTAGCTTGATATTAATTGGACCCGTCTTTTCTTATTACGTTTATAGACGTTCAATTGTTAAGTTATACCGTTAAATCTCACGGAATTCATTTACAAAAAAAAAGAACTAAAATAAATCCACATTTCTCGTCATAATTAATAGGATGTAGAAATGTTCCACAAAATTATTTATTTATACGTTATGTGAAGGTTAATCAGACATTTAATACACATTTTTTAGCTAAAGTTTTTAATAACACTTAAATTTATTTTAAAGCGACCGTCTCAAGACACTGACACTAGGTGAGCGGCGAGGCGTTACCTCAATCGGAACATGTGTTTATCGCAACATACGAATCGGCCTAAGGCGAATTAGTTCGCGCACAATGCAATTTGAATGCACATTACACAACGGACGAACTACGGGCGCTTTTTATTGCGGCATCGTGAGATCTTATCTCGGAACTGCCACTTCCAGCAGGCAAATTTCAGCTTCTCTCCATACTCCAACAAATCTCAACCTTAACTCCCTGAACATAAAGTTCATAACTCTATATCACTATCTTCGAGATATTCAAGTGTGTATGTACACGTACGTATCATACACACGCACCCAGACGTACGTGTTAAAAGAATTTAACATAAAATCAGCAGTAAAATTGAAAACATTTTGTTACGTTTTAAACAAGTCTCGTGCAATGCGCTGCCGCCGTCGAAGAATTTTGATCTTTATACTCTTTGAAAAGTGCACAGTTTTGATAGTTGTTTAAAAAAATATTTCTAAATCGATACGAAGCGTTGGCTTACGAGCAAAATACAATAATAATTTACTAAAGGGAAAATACAATGACAATTTTTCCTTCACATTCATCATCATCATCAGCCCGTGGTAGTCCACTGCTGGACATAGGCCTCCCCTAACACATGCCACTGCTCCCGATTTTCGGCCACTGTCATCCAGCCCACCCCAGCTAGTTTGCGAATATCCTCATTATTCACATTACCCTAGACGAATTATTCTTCGACACTTTCCTTATTCAAGTACGTAACCAAACTGAAAAATCTAATTGATCTGCATAAATTGATTGCTGTGTATTATGTAGACAACAGGCACACATTTTTTACTGGAGTTTTAAATTGCTATGAAAATAAATAATAATATTTCTTATAGATTTTTTATTATAGATTTTATTTCTCTATCCGTAAGCGTCTTTACGAATACATTTTAAACGGTTTGAAATAAATGAATAATGCTAGAGAACGGTGGGGCTATTCGACCGAAATATTTATATTATTTTCTTCTAATGTAATTTTAGCACTGTGTAATCTTCTTCCATACGCACACACATTTGAAAATTGATACTCATACATTTCCGATATATTGTAAAAAAGCAGGACAAACAAATCGCTTCACGTAAATATACATGTAGATTATGGAAATAAATACTTATTATGTCTACCCTACAAATTTTATTAACAACGATTAACAGTTGTTACATACGTACGCACTAAGCCAATATCCAAGATGGTACTTTATGTTTCATTTTCGGATTTTATTCGAAAAATGAAGGAAATAATTTAATATGTAAATCAGTACACATAAATCGCAAAGGTCGCTGAACTTGACATTGCCCTGTAGTTGAAACTTTTTTATTCCCCGCGATATTCCAAACGAAAACGTTTTTGTAAAAGATAATTAAAGAAATGAACATCGTTTATATTCCATCCAAAGTTTTATTACAAAGTAAAAACAAATAATAATTCAGTGAAAAGGAAGAATTTTGTTGGCATTCAAGAACATTAGGGCCTATCCAGACAGGATTTATCTGCCTATACCTGGTTCGGGCACACGCATCGTAAGAAATATCCACACAAAAACTTATCGAGGGGAATAATTAAAGTTAATACAAAGATAAAGACTTTTTCGACAACTTTAATGCGTTCTTGCTCGCGTATTGTTGAGATTTTATAACCCATTTCGTCGTCAGTAAAGATGAGGGGCTGCTGTCAAAATTGTTTCCGACAACAGACGCGTCACCGGTTTTGGTCGCGCGAATTTCGTTATAATTGTGTTTTTATCTGGCAATTTCGAATTGGGTACACTTAATTAGAGGGCATGTCCATATGTAACTAATTTAACTTGCTACTTGCTTATTAGCCAATAATGTTTGTTACTGGTTTAATGGCTGTGCTATTGGGATGCAATTCTCTCTCATCGACTCATTTAGCACTCGTTTTCGTTAATTTGTTAATACTAACATACAATTCGTTATTTACTATTTAAGTACGTTAATCCAGTAATATACTCGTAAATTGTTAATCGTAACTTAATTTTAATAAAACTTTACTGTTTTCTGTTCCAATGGAAATTATCGGACAGTATTCGGATAAACGCAAACTGCGTTTATTTGAACACTGTTATTTAAATTGACCGCAATATTTAGACTTCAAAAATAATATCAGTTGGTGCCTTCCTAGGTGTTTTATCTTGTAAAGTACACTTTTAAGTAGAGAATATTTTACGATTGCAAAATATATTGATGGTGTTAATGTTATTTCCTTATACAGTATGGAATGCAACAGCATAGAAATTTCCATAAACAGGTCCAAAACCAAGATTATGGCTGTAGATCGCACAGGCAAGCTTGAGCTTGCTGGGATTTATTGATTACTTGCCTTATTGATAGTTAACAGCATTATATACCTAGGCTCTTGCATTACTTGTAACGGCTCCTGCGAAAACGAGATAGCGCGAAGAATTAATCCTAATTCTTCTTCTGACCTCCTCAGCTATCCAGCTAAGGAGGCCAGAGAGCTTCAGGAGATATGGAATGTTTTTAACATCTCATTGAAAACTAAGAGTAATATCTTGTACAAATACTGATTCTCCATGTTCAAAAATAAAGCGGGGACCTCAACCCTGATCTGAGAAAGTTAAGGATCCCGTGGACAGCATATCGTACCAACGTATCCATCCCATCTGACCAAGGTCCATGGTAGACTGTCTGCCGTATGCCTATGCAGGATCTGGAATATTTTGACCACATTGCCAGAAGGAACAGTGACAACTTAGAAAAGCTACTTGTCATGGGCAAAGTCGTGAAGACATGAAAAGACCTAAAGGCCGAAACCCGATACGCTGGACTGACTGGAGCCGTACCACGCTCAACATTACAGTCAGCGATGCTTAACACTCGACTGCAGACAGAAGAAGATTGCGATTAATGACCACAGACAGACTGTTCCCAAGAGGTGGTCACGACCCTCAGCATTGAAGAAACTGACGCGAGGAGGGGAGGCCTCCAAAAGGCACGTCTCATTCACGAGACGACGTCCTGTTGCCAAATACGACATTATTATCCACTTCGTATTATAAAAATATTTTTTATTTTTGAGAAGTGTAAACTGAGAAAGCGTTTTACCCGATCTCTAACAAACATATAAACTAGATTGCGGGACCTACTTAACTTTGGCGTTGGCATACTTTCGTCCCCATACGGTGACATAGGTTGCGATTAGTTTGCATACTGCCAATAAGTATATAATGAAAAAAAAAACATTTTTAGTAAATAAGTACTAATTTACGGTTTTCGTATTTATCCCTCTACTTCGTCTGTAAGACATTGATCCGTGTTGTTTCCCTTTGAGTTAGATTCGAATAGCAAAATAAGCGTTACAAACGGCATAAAAATGAGTAATTTAGAAATTTGGATTGCAGTTCTGAATATTAAAGATGGCCTTGACATAGAAAAATAACTCTCCTGTGAGGGTCTCATTTTTATTTTGGAGCTAAGAAACCTTAAAAATTAATTTTGACTTCTACACGCAAAGCACAAATCGTAAAAGTAAAAATTCTTTGCGTATTTCTTCTTTAACGCTGCTACGTACTATCATGAATGAGAAGGGTTTATTCAAGCATATAACATTTAAAAATTATTCTTTCTCACAAAGCCAAAAATAGTGAAACCCACAATATCGTTTAATACCAATCAAATTCAATATTCTGAACATCATTCCGTGATTAATTAGAACAAAGCTTTTCATACTTTTCTACTTATAATTTTCAACATCACTATTATAATTCCAATAACGGTTCCAATACTTCAATAATGGGGGCAAATTCTCAATTGCTACTATAGATTTAAATCTATCACAAGCGGCATGTTCGTTTATTACTTTCGAATAGGGTTGTTTATTTTCAGTTCAGTCTTTCTTTCTGGTCTTTTTTAATTCATAAAAATTTAGAAGCAAATTAATTAAAGACGAACATGGATCAAGTCAGAAGTTATAAATAATTATGTACTATTAATATTATAACAAAAAAATGTTTACTTAAAAAGCACATCATGTAAACGAATAAGATCTAACAATTGTTAATTTGTCTTTAACAGCGGTGAATAAATTTTTACAGCCCACTTCAAATACGCTCATAAGCAAAAATAAAGGGTCGCTTAAGAAAGTTTGAATAACTCGGAAAATAAAAACGCTATCTAACTGAAATAAATTGTG
>DWHK01000454.1:0-14008 GCA_018247855.1 Graphium androcles | reverse complement strand
TCCTTTAACCTGTTCTATCGAATTTCCAAGGCTGGCAATGCACATGCAACTTTTTGGATGTTGTGTATGTCCATGGGCGACGGGTTCACTTAACATCAGGTGAATCGTCTGCTCGCTGATTTGTTTTTTAAATCAAAATGACGGAAACAATGTCAGGTTAAGTGGTTTGTTTTTTAAATCAAAATAACGGAAAAAATATGTCACTTTTCAGTGTTTGAAGTCGGTTTTTTGTAATTTTGTGGCAAAATAATTATATTAAATGAGACTATTGGTTTTTGAACATATTTTGTATTTCGATTTATAACATTAGCACATGTAAACAAACAAATTCAGCTTCATTATGTTAGTATAGACAAATAAATAAGTTATAGCTATCAACTCACATGGCCTGATCTCTGTTAGCTGACGCTTTCTCTTGTTCCTCAATTTTCTTCTGTTCCAGCACTAGTAGTTCTCTCTGTTTCAATTTCCACGCCTCGCGGGCCTTCTGGAATGTTTCCATTTCGTGGCGCAATTTCTCGGTTTGCTCGCGTTTGTGCCTCAATTCTCTGTAATATGGTGACAAGGAACATTTGAAATCTACGTTACAAGTTGTTCATGAGTTCAAATGTAAATCATAGACAAAAAACATGTTTCGAGTATTAGGAAACATCAACACATACATTGTCATAATATTAATATGTGAAGCAAAAACTCTAAGTCTTTTTAAGAAAATTGAGCTAACAGAGGACCATGAAGTTTGGTTCAGATAAAATTTATATAGAGGAGTGAAGAAAGCTGTCCTGTGCAAATTCGTCTGCGTCATATAAGGCAGAATTTGAGAGATTAAGATAGTTTTTGCTACATTTTTCTCTTATTGGTTACGAGATAATGTTACATAGCCTAAAGCCTTTCTTATGGAATAGGCTTTCCAACACTAAAAGAAATTTTCAATTTGTACCAGTAGTTCCAAAGATATGTGCATTCAACCATACAAACTCTTAAGCTTTATAATATTAGTATAGATTTTACACATCACAATAAAATAACAGAGTCATGTGATTTCTTCTTGAAAATATTGTGCGAATTGACAATGTGTCATTAAGGGTACTTTATAGTATATGCGAAAGAGTTTACAATACTAAAATTTGGTTGAAGTGCGACCATTTTATGATCTCTAGTTACATTTATTATGGACCAATATGTGTCAATGATCGTAACGTCACCAAGAACGAATCAGGTAGTTGAACACAACAATTCACACACAGCTTACTGCACTCATCAGGCTACTAAACTGGGGAGGTACCGCCCACTGCTTCGACCACAAAGCCAGCGTAAAATAAAGTACACCTGGTTTGTGAAGTTTCTTTTTCAAAACTAAATTTTTTTCCATCCCCTTCTTCCCAGTAACCAGTGTTGTGGATGTCCATGGGTTTTGGTTGCCACTTAACTACTACTAAAAATAAGATAAGGTAGGAATTCCTAGACTACTACTTCTACAAGGATAGACCTTATGATTCCCAAATAAACTTTAAATAATACAAATCCTTCACTCTCCATGCGCCTAATATAATTTAAGTGGGATTCTTTGTGAAATTAAATAGGATTTTTGCTTTACATACAATAATAAGAAGTAGTCTCTTCTCCCTCTCTTCCTTGTGAAATAAAAAAAAAAAAATATTTAATTTGTTGTCTGTAAAGTCGGTTTACAGAGGATTATTTTATGTGATAACGTCATAAGCTGTTTCTCTTCTACTCTGACGAATTGGCCGATGCAGTGGAAGAGAGATAGATGCGTCACAAGCCGAACCCTTAGGCCGATCGTGCCTCTCTATTGCTTGTTCCGCACTCTCGCTTGCAAGCTCGGCTCAAGAGGAACGTGACAATAGGTCATGCTTTATCGTGCGTTCAGCCGGTGTTCATCGATTTGTAAGACGTTATAACCTCAAAAAGAATATATATGTAATAATACATGCGTCTGATACATTTAACTTAGACCGTCGTAGCGATAATACTCATACTTCAATTATACCTATTAAAAGAAATACGAAGGTTCGTATAGTGCTAAAAATAATTTTGGGTTGGAACAGGTGGGCACTCCTGCGAGCCCAGACACAATTACAAGTTGTTTAAATTTGACAGGATCCACGACTCGAACGCGTAACTTTGTAACAGTCAGCTCGAAACCGCCCTAAGACTTTGTCTGCAGTTACCACGTTTACCGTGTGACCAATATAGTCCCCAAAATTTCCGATCTACCGATACACAGTAACTCATATAAGTCCTTTTGAAAGCTTAAAAAGTGTGAGACGACTGCAACACTCGAAAGAAAGAACAAAACCCATTTGTAATAATATATGTAAGAAAAAAATTAAGCAACTGAATTAAAACAGTCACAAAAAGTCAAGGTGGTAGTACATAGCATCCTTCATACAGCTTTTGCTGGACTTCTACGGCTGCACTCACCCTGGGAAGTAAATTGCCTAAAGGCCCACCGCCTTTCACAGAGCCAGCATAAAATAAAGTATGCATGGCTCTTAGGGTTGCCGGATGACCATTCCTACCCTCTTCTCTTTTCACTCCTTTCCCCACCGAATCCTTACCTAATATAATCCTAACCTATCCTACCCTTTAACCATTTTCCAAGGCTGGCAACGACTGTGTGCATGGACACACACACCTTTTCGATGTTGTGTGTGTCCATGAGCGACGAGATCACTTAACATCAGACGAACCGTCTGCTCGCTTGTCAACTTTATCTACACACAAAAAACGTAGCAAATCGCACTTCACAGACATTTACTAGTCACAACATTTTTCCCGCCACAATCTCGCACAATAATTCCAGCAATCGACGCCGGATGAAAATGTAGTATACCGCTAATATAAATAAATGGGCGGCATACTATCGCAACAAGTACGCTTCGAATTGCGGCGGTATTAATGCTCGGGCCGCATTAAACGCTGGGGCTCAAATACCCCAATGGAACATGCACGGTCGTATTGTATGCACATATGTATATATTAAATGTAAACTATTGCTACCTCACAGGTCCACATTTAAAAATAACCAATGAATTATTAAATATTTTTTTGAAAATTATATTCCTTCTATATGTATTAGTATGCAATCATCACATCAATATATGCACAGGTTATTCTTTGTCAAATTATATACAATATGCTCAAAAAGATGCGATTTTTTTTCTCGTAAGCCTTTAGTTTTTCTTAACAGTAACTGCGGATGTAGATTTTTATAAAGATGAAAAAATTAAATAACGCTAAAAATATAATGAGGACCTTAATAAAAAAAGTGAACGTAACTACATTAAATCATCTCTTATTTTATCTTATTTTAACCAACTCTCGCATTTACATATAATTATTAATATGGTATTTCGAATGATCACACAAAACATATCAAATTAGTATAAACAATAATTTTTAGTTATAATAAAGAAATTCAATACTATCCACACAAAATTCCCATAGTGATGTGACTGGCACATTCGATAAATACACATCGGACGGAACGCGATACGTTTGCTTCAAAATCGCCGTTAAAGCATTCGCTTGTCCCTCAAACCGGGACTGTGTCGGGAATCGCGCGAAATCGCGGGATTACTCGATCGATGGGAGCACGACTGATGAACGACGCGTTTCGAATCGAATGCGGTTGCGTTGATCTACGAAGGACCGAAAACGACAGCGATTTTATACTTTACACCGAAGAATGTAGAGTTCATTTTGCTTTGACTGGTAAGGTGTCTATTAAAATCCCATTCCGGGCGAAAATTAACCGCGTCGCTTCAATTAAAAAATTGTTAATAGTATGTATAAGCCATATTAATGAGTCGCAATCGCGGGTCATAGCTGCGATACAGGTCAGCTATAGTTGACGCAAGACCTCTGTGCAATATGGTGCCAGTGAAGGATTCCTGCTGTATAATATATAAATTCTTAATATAAAAATATATTTTTCTTTTTTATATAAAACTAGTAGTTCTTCGCGATTTTAGACCTAACGATTATATTATCTCTTTAAAATTATTTCACATTTATTTAAATATTTGATAAACTACTGAACTGATTAAAGCCGAACAAATTTAAAAATTGTACTACCTGTTACCTATATACATAAGTATGTACATTTCAAATTTCATTTTATTTGGAGCACTGGTTCGAGAACATCGCGGAACATTACATACACAGATCTAATGGTAAAACTTACTCGCTTCGCTCGCTCGATCAAATATTGTTTTTACATTAAGCTTTAACGGTTTCATTAAAAATTTACATTGAATAATATGCGAACGACGATCAGATAAGTATGGCGTAGTGATAACATGTACTTAATTAAAAATCTTTCAAGTTCAGAATTACTTTCTTTTTCTTTTCCCAGTCGTTAGATAAAAGTAGATACAAAGAAAGTAGATATATATAAAGAATAAATCCACTCGAATTGAAGCTAATCTTTACGAAATCATTTGCATTATTTCCAAGGTAAAGTAGCCATCTAGATTACTCTAGGTAACTTTGAATACAATTTTATCGTCAAATTACTTGTATTCTTATGACATACATATGTACAGAATGTTGATGTCGTTATGATGTTACCCTCATGCTCTTTGTTTGAATGTAAAAGCATTATTTGATCACGTTCTGCTTTTAACTTACAAATAAGTCGTAACTTTCGCAGTAGAAGCAACGAGCAGCATTCGAATTGAATATTAAATTTGTATGTTTTGTACTAATTAAGGTATTCATAGTTATGACACTGTTAGAATCCTCCATAATTATAACTACTTTTATCTGAGCGATCAGGGGTTATCCATAAATTACGTCACACATTTAGGAGGAGGGAAGGGGTCAAGAGAGTGTGACATGGTGTAACTTACAAGGGAAAAGTGGTTTAAATGGTATAAATCTGTGACAATGGAGGGGTCCAAAAATCAATAACATTCTGTGACGCAATTTATTTTACAATTGTTTTACTATTAATTGTGATTATGTGTGACAGTATTATGTTCCGTCCTGTTAACTCTGAAAGGCGACTGAAAACATAATAAATATAAATACAACAATAAGACTGCATGCAACATCGCACCAGGCAAGTGGAGGGAGCTTTCTTTTTTTTTATAGAGAATGTTTGCAAGCGAGCAGACGGTTCACCTGATGTTGGATGATGGACACACACGACACCGGAAGAGCTGCGTGTGCTTTGGCAGCCTTGGAAATTTGATTATAGGGTTATAGGGTAGGATGGTTCAGGATTATATAAAGGATTCGGAGGGGAAAGGAGTGGGAAAAGAAGAGAGTACGAATAGCCATCCGATAAGCACACTTAATTTTATGTATGTACCACCACCCTGTGTGAAGGGTGGTGGTACCTCCTCGGGCGAGCACGGACTTAGAAGTGCAGCAAAAACTGTATGAAGGATGTTATACTCTACCACCTCAAAATATTGCCCATAGGAGGCTAAAATGGCGTGTCGCTATTCAGAAAGGGCTCAAATATTATGAAGAGTCGCGTCTCGAAGACCTGTATGCCAAAAGTCTGTTAGGGAAAACCAGTCCAAAGCCCTCCTACACATACACACATAACAGCTCGGAAGCCCTATACTGTACGCAGTGTGATCGCGTGTTTAAAGCCAAAATTGGGTTAGCGAGTTACGTTCGGGCTCTCCAAAGGAACACATAGCAGGGTCGCCGTTGTAGGATACGACAAGGAGGCCATCATCATCATCATCATCAAGTATAAATCAAAATGAAATATTAAAATCTCCATATGGAGGTTACATTAAGTATTTAACCATCTATCAATTTTTTTTTCAAAAAAATCATCTAGTTTAGTAACATATAACTCATAGTGACACCAACACATCTAAAGTGTAACTCAATATGGACTCATCCACGAGGATTTTCACCATAACCAGTGATCGATTAATTCTACCGAAGGCAGTGGAGTAGCGATGGCCCGTAACAGAAGTCTTTTTTGATAAAGAACGCATGCCTACATGCGTGACTCTTTCAGCGAAGTCGAACTACTCATCGCAAATAAGATTAAGAAAAGCTGTACCGTCCCTTATTAGCTCCTAGTATTCTAGCGCACTCTCAACATTGGATGCAACAGAAAGGTTACCTACTTTTACGTTTGTCTCTTCTCTGTACATAGACCAAGATGGGACCCGCTCTCATTACAAGCATGTTATGAGAACTTGACTTCCCCACATAGTATTGTTGCTACACGCTTTTTTTTTTACATTGGTCTCTAGGGCGACTTATCAGTCCAAAAAGAGGTCCATTCACATTAGTTGGCATGTAGTTTCCTCGCGTACTATTAACCTACATCGGTGCGTTCGCACCCCAAGGAGCCGTCGGATGTGGCGCGCCCCCATCAATCACAGCCGCCTTCCGCGCTTAATTGAAGATAACGAGCGCGATACGAGCTTCCGATGGCTATTCCAATGAGCATCCTTTCTCGTCGCTCAGTAAATGGACGAACACGGCACCGAAGCGGATTGGGTTGGAAATTGTTGATGATGCGCTCGGAAATGATCCTTGTGGCTCACTAAAGAAGCTGTTAAGAAATAATATCAACACAAATTAAGAATAAGCGAATGATACGCGACAAAATAAGTTTTATATGGAGAAATGCACACATACAGACTAACATACATTATCATTTATGACATCCGCAGTTTCGTCAAATCTAAACTATAAAGCCTGCCGCACACATACGGTTTACGATTACGATTTCTAAATTCGAGAGACGGAGTGCTCTGCTTGAATACAAAATGTTCTATAAGATGCACACGTTCATTTCTTTTTTTTGTATGCAATCCCCACCCTCAATTGATGATAAAAGACCGATTTCAATAATTTTTAAAAATACAAGCACTCAAAAAGTATTCGTGACAAAACTGGGTACTGGACCAAAACTGCATTTTTACCGCCACGTTTTCATACTATATGTAGGACAAGCGATATATCTTTTTATGGTCAACACAATAATATTGGCAACGGCCATACACAGTTGTTCCAACACCTGTACGTGACGAAAGCGTAGCGGCGGCATATGCGTCCTCCACGACACAAACATTTCGAATATTGCATACAGACACGAACAATTGTGCGAGCAATGCCAAAAATATATTTTTTATGGTAGAAACCGGGGACGGAATCAGCAGTGCACTTCATAGTAAGTCATTGTTGCATATATATGTAACTAAAGAATTTGCAACTGCATTTTCGGCATGTAAGTATTTCGATTGCGTGATCTATAATTTTTTATAGCTAGTATTTTTTTTTTCAAAACATCACATCATGAAACATACTTTGATTTTATCTTTAGCTAAAAAATAAGACTTGCAAAGTACTCTAACTCTAATATTGACAACAATTGATTGGAGACATATTCATGGAAACATGCTGGAACAAGTGATTATTAGGTTTCTACACCGAAATGGATGGACAGATGGATGATGCGCAAACGCAGAGGGACGAGAGAGCAAAACATTAATAATATATATATGGAGATATAGAAAAAACTACAGTCGACGACAGTAACAAAAGTTATTCCGATACGGTTAATCTTTAAGAACGAATTAAATCCAATGTCACTAGTGGACCTCTATCTTGAATTCTTCTACTCCTATTCCTCTTGTACGGTAGTTGTTTCATACGTTCACAAAAGCTGTCTAACGCCTGAGACACAGTAACACGTCCGTGTCAATGAGAAGCCAAAGCGAGACGATGCCACTTGGGTCTCGGCGAGCTCTGTAGCAAGCGTTCGTAGCACTCGTAGCATTCGTAGTACTGTCACGCACCGTCATACGTAACAGACAAAAGAGGGAATAAACGTTACCTCTCCCATTCTACCTCACTTGAGATCTCGAGCGACAAACTATAAGCGATATACTGAAGTAGAATAAAGTATTTAGTGTATATAGCCATTTTAAAATACATCTGGCGTACACGTATGTAGTTTTGCACAATTTTGAAATTCAAAAAGCAAATATACTTTCACAAAACAATACTGATCAGCGTGACAGGGCATTTCGTTAGTTCTGTTTATTTTTACGAACAAAATATTTCCTATTAGGGCCAGTTAGCGCAGTTGCTAAGCTGTTGGCTTAGGCGTCGGGTGGGTTCGACTCCACCCATAAGAATTATTTGTATGACCTACAGACCTTTTCTTCAGATCTGAGTGCTTGTATATGTGTAACTTCTTATGTATGTAAAACGCCCTTGCAACACAAGCCATAGAGTTGACGGCAATAATAGCATTTGTTTTATCTTTATTATAAAGCAAAAAAAAATATTAAAACCTTAATTGAAAAAAAAATACTTAAATATTACTTTGAGCCACTACTGGATCTATTCTAGTGCCATTAAACATTTCGTTATTCACTTTATTTTAGTGCCAAAAAAAAGTAATTATTATGTGATAGGGTCTATAACCCAGCGCCGCCACGTCGGAATGTCAGCTGTCGCCGTATTAGCGTAATTGTCCCCTATATCCTGTGGGATTATCAGATAACGTCGCCCGTACTTGATAAAGCTCCATTAGTATAATAGGAGTTTAATTGAACACTTAATACAAACAGATAGTGTACCCCGATAAACGAGTATTTTTAATACTTTGCATTTCAAAGACTTCGCAACGAGTTTATTAAAAACTACAATAAATTTCGGCTGACATAAGGCTTTGAAAAAGGGAAAAAATATGTGTTTACTACAAATAAACATATGTGTTTATTATATACTAAGTGAGAATAACAAAGTGCTACTTCAAATTACTTTTTTTAAATATATGTAACACCATGTTGCAAGCGACGAGTCGACATTATTTCATAAATTCTATTGGTATTTATTCGCTGAATCGTTATATAGTTACCGTAAAATTTATTTTGAACTAAAATCAAAATCGAATATAGGAACAGATCCATCAACAAACCACTCTATAGAACGTGAACACTTTACTATGATTGTATTAGCTAGCAGCCGGTGCACATGATAAGGGCGCGGCCACACTTCAGACTATTAGTTACAGAATTTTATAGAAGAGAATGAATCGCTAATCACTTGTCTAAGATCTGTTGGAATGTATTATTATTTTGGTCATAATATGCATGTCCAATACACTGACGTCTTTGTGTTTGGATAGTCAACACTGACAATAAGCTATAATACACTATATCTGATGTATTGCATAAAAGTCCTGATGGTTTCCAAAGTCGGATAATATCAGCCGGTCTGCGAAAAACAAGAAGCCGAAGCCAAATTACTAGAAGCAAAGCCACGATACTTAGTTTTTATCTAATACTCGAATCAAACGTGTGAACGCGCCCTTAGCTTAGCGATTTTCCCGGAAATCGTGCATAAACACGACCAAGACAGGTGCGCTCGCCTCGGGGCCGAATCGTTGAGAACGAACGTTCGCAATAATAAGTAGTGCGAGTTGAGCTGGCGAACGTCGCCAGCAGCTCGGCGGAGGCCGAATGGAGATAAATGGTCGAAGTAGAGGCTCAATAACGAGTGCGCAGTCGACTGTTTTCAATTTGGCGGGAATGCTGAAAAATACACCCGCTCTACCGGGTATTAGGGGGCGAAGCATAACTTCTAACACTGCATCACCGTATTGCCGTACGTATTAGGAACCATGTGGCGAGGAAGATGATAAGTAATAAAATATTACTCATTAAGTATGTAGGGAGTGAAATAGTTATCTATCTACACGGATATACTTCGGTATGATGACTACTCAGAAATTTAAAATTTAATTAATCTTATACTAAACTTCTATTGCTCAAGTAGTCGTCGTCGTAGACGTCGAATCAAAATTCTACTCTTAGTTCTACTACTAGTTAAGTAGTGTTGAGAATGCGTCCGTATTTAAAAAAAAATATTTTCAGTTTGCACGCGCGCCACCAGAGCGAAAGGTAATCCTGTTTTATGGATATAACAAATATTGTATATTCCATATAAGTGTGACGCGAAATATATTTGGACGGCATAGATGAGTGTCATGGGCGTATTAAACTATAAGAAAAATACACATTAATTAAAGGAAAATAATAAAGAATGTTAACTAACAATAAGCTAAGCAGGCTTTAAAACAGTCATAATGACAACTGATACTATAAGTAAATATACTTAATCGTTGGTAGCTTAATATCAAACAGAAGCCAGATTGGACGAATTGTATATTGTTCACGTTTGAAATGAAAATGATGAACCAAAAGAAAAAATACCACGGTTCGTTAATTTCCTCCCAGATCGACATTCTGAATACGAACAATAGCGGCTGATTCTATCAGATATTATAGGGGAGAGGCGAATTTAAAGAACGCCCGTGGCCATTCTTCTTCGTCCGCGTCCCTCGCTGTCTCCGATCGAGTCGCTCACGATTTCGCATCGACGAATGCTTGAAATCGCCGTTTTCTTCTTACACTCGTCATCAAGCATCGATTCTTGATTTAAACGACCGGTTGGCGCAGTGGCTAAGACATTAGCTGCGGCGTCACAGGTCGTGGGTTCGATTCCCACCCGGGGCAATGTATGACCCACAAATAGTTGTTTCGGATCTGGGTGTTTGTTTATGTGTAACTTATGTTTGTAAAACGCCCTTGTAACACAAGCCTAGAGCTTATAATAACGGTAGCGTTTATTTTTATTAAAAAACGATATGTACGTATACGCTTAGACATTAACTGTAGATTTAAATTTTTAGGGTTCCATAACGAAGAGTAACTAACGGAACCCTATTACTAATCCTCCGTTGTCACCAACTATTAAATTTACTAATCTATCGTCAACGGGTTTTTGAAGTATCTAATCTAGAAATGTGATTAAACTAGCCTAAATAACCTTATATAGAATTAAACCTCCGTAACGCCGATTTTTATGATGACAACAACCGACAACGTTTACGCCAATTTGCGGTTATAAATTTAAGATAAATAACAGAGTAAGCCACTTTCCCTATTCTTAACACTATCTGGAGTAATCAGTATTTATAAACCATCATCGACATTGCGACAGATAGTAAAATAAATGGAGAATTCTGCGCTGCAGAGAAAAATAACATAGGATAGGATAATGATAACAATAATAACATTGTTCATACACCTTCTGCCATTTCTATCTTCTCTTTATCTCGATCGTCAAAACCGCCTACAGCTACGAACACAGACGTTCGACGATTCATACACAAAGATCTAAACTTAACCGGAAGCTGGAAGAGGCCGTTGATGACGTAGCGGGAAAGCGTAGCGCTTCCTCCGTTACGAAAGCTCGAGGGCCATTTCAATATGAGAAGGCCGGTGCGACGGATGCCACTAACGAGGTATATTTTAAACATACTTTCACTTTGTTAACTGACGATGCGAGTTCGTTACGTATAAATTGAAGGAAACGTATAAGTCTCTATTCAAAGGTCGACAACAAATGTAAGGATTATGAGCATTAAGAATAACAATTGAGAGGTAGTAATGTCACAATGTCATAAATTGTTATAACATTGTATTAGAAAAATTGATTATATCACAGTAACAAATATTGTACTGACGCGTCTGATTACTCATAAAAAGATTTTAAATTAAAGAACTTTACGGATTTTTTCGCGGTTTATTTTTAAATTTTATAACCCGACGTTTCGAGACCTTTACAGCATTCATGGTCACGGGTAGGACTAACCTATTTAAAAATAAACCGCGAAAAAATCCGTTAAGTTCTATGATTTAAAATGTCCAATATTCGCGTAAGTCTCAGAAATGTTACCATAAAAAGATAATATGTCATATTAGCACACATGACTAAGCAAAACACAAATGATTTAATCGCCTAAACATAACGAGTTATTTATGAACACACCACCAATAAAAGACAGCAATAAAGTATTTGTTAAAAAAATGACAAAATCATTCCTAGAGTCCATCAAGATAGATCACACAAGATTACACCAGGACATTACTGTAAAATGTAAATAGGTAAATGAGGTTCAAGCTCATACAACTAATCTTTATTATGATGTACACGAGTCCATTTCAGTAAGTATCCGCGCTGAAAACACAGACAAGATACTTACAAGTGTAGCCAATCATCCACGGGAGCCATTGTTCGGAGGGATAGGACGCGCTCAACTATGCCAACTTTCGTTATAAAAGGGAACTCACGGGGCCGGTTTTATATCCGGCAGTTAGAGCAAACATTATAGTTAAAGTTTCAATGCGAAATTTAACCATTTAATATGAAACTTCGCCTATTATTCGCGTTAAATATGGAACAAAATAGCGCTGAAACGAGTGCTCGGATAAGAATGTGCCGCCGTAACGCGCCGTGCCCGAACCGCGGGGCCCGATGCGTGCCAAAACCCTGCCTATTGTTTAAACACAAAGCTGGTGTAAAAATAATAGGTGTGGGAACGAGTGGAAGTGATGGTGCATTTCTTCAAGTATACTAATTCATACAACTACTAACAAATCAGTTAACACAATTCTTTCCAGCACGTTTTTACCGAATCATGCTTAGTAGCTCATAAAGCATAACATTAACCCATTAATTTACAATATTGAATTATTATTACTAGTACATGATTTTAAGCATTTGTGCAATTATTTTTTAACGTGTGTAGGTTGGGCGCACCTAATATAATGCGACCGCAACCGCTCGCGAACATATAAATTCAGCTAAGATAATAGGCCTAGCCTCTATTTACAAGTTGAAGAGAAATCACATTTTTTGTATGTATATATGTATGTTCCGTGATAACTTTTGAACTAGGGCTCTAATTAAAATTTGAAATATATGTAGGTAGTATTAGAACAATTTATAAGTTCGTTGAGCACCAAAATCGGTTCAGTAGTTTTTAAGATATTTAAATAAATTTGAAAAAATCAAACAGATAAAATAATCGCGACATTCAAGTTCCCTATCCCTTTACGGTCTATCGATATGTTCAATTGCTTAGACCTATTCTCATCCCGTTTCCCATCCTTACGATACACCATGGTGTGCGGCGGTGGTACTTATTTGTTCGTTTGCCTCCTGCTTCAAACACCCCTTAAATTAAGCTTTATTCTAATAATGACTAAAAGGAATAAACATGTGAGGAATCCTTGATAATTGTATAGTTATATAGGAGAATAGTTACAAAATACATGTATATTTTAAAAGCATTCATTGACCCAGTGAGCAGAGCGAGTGACGTTTACAATTACAGTTGGGACGAAAACGCATTTTATATATTTATGTACACATGTATGTAACGCGATAACTCATGAACCAATGCTCCAATTTAAAAGAAATTTGGAATATATTTAGGTAATATTAGTACAATTTTTAACTTCGTTGGGTCAAATCGGTTCAGTAGTTTAAAAGATATTGAAATAAATACGAAACAAAATACTCGCAAGGTGCAAGTTGGAGTTTCGAATTAAAATTCCGACGTTCTTACCAGGTAAATAGACGAAACGGGACGCTTAGTGAAAATTAAAATCAGTTACATTATTTTTTAAAGGGCAAACGAACGCGGAATCCTAATGCTTATTAGGACCCGGCATAATGGGATCATGGTCCATTGCGGGCGAACGGTTAGTGTTACCAGGGGCGAAAGCAACATTAGGGTTAGTTGCACGTAAACCTGTTTCGTTTCATAGTTGCCACTTGAAAAAATATACTACCAATTCAGTTATATGGCGGTAGTACATATTATTAACCGACTTGGAATCATCCTCTTTCAGGATGTTCAACTGGTTTGTTTTTTATCTGTCGTAAGAAAAAAGTGTTCTAATTAACGGAATAGATGTGCTTTAAACGACTCCATATGAAATGAAAAAAAAAAGCTTACACTAATAGCAAAATTATTATTTTTCAAATTGAGACTATATAAAGAAAAATGCCATTTGACAAAGTATTACCTATAAAAATAGGTATAATATGAATTTTGGTTCATTAATGTTAACCTTTAAGTTTTAGTTTTCTTTTTGTACACCTACCTTACGTTCTCTGTACCACCCTATGGTAG
>DWHK01000453.1:0-14010 GCA_018247855.1 Graphium androcles | reverse complement strand
TGCCCTCTGTCTAGAGGAGGCCTTAGCCCAGCAGTGGGACAATTTGAAAATAGGCTGTTACTTTACTTTTTTTTATGGACAATGTTCATGAATCATCATTCGGAGAGTTGCAAGTAGTTTGCCAGTCTTAGAGAGCATAGATCGTTGGGTAGATGGGGAACTATTTTACCATTTAACAGTAACAGGGTGTTAAAGCCTAATATCCTTCATACAGCCTTTGCTGCACTTCTACGGCCGTGCCCGCCCGGGGAGGTACTACCGCCTTACATATAAAGTCAGCATAAAATAAAGTATCCATGGCCTTTTTGGTAGTCCGATGGCCATTCCTACCGTCATCTTTTTCCACTCCTTTTCCCTCCGTTTTCTTATTCCAACATTGAATAGTAAAACATCTCTCTTGCTTGTTTTTTTTATTATTTTATTTGTTAAATTTGATTACCGGAGCATCGGCTTGTGGTGGTGGTATGTGGTAGGGCCCGGGCGGTCTGTAATAGCGCCCGTAGCACAACTCCGCTGGATAGTACGGTGGACCATACTGTTGTAGTACCTGTAAAATTAATAAATGGAATAATTAGCACAAATTACAAAGCAATCTTGAAAAAAAACGTTCAGCGTCATATAAAGCCAGAATTTAAAGTATTTTTTAACGAGACTAGTCCAAAATTCCATTTATTTAGATTTATTTCTGCGTTGTAATTTACGTCTGCGTGTCAATTTACTAAAAGATCAGATAACTGCGTAGAAGATATTATAGTGCACAACACGCAGACACAGGTACACACTGTTCCTTTACTCGGATATATCTCGGACGGTTATCCGACACGACCAGAGAGAGATCAGGCGTAGGACCGACTTCGATCGGGTGATCAGCCCGCATTGTCCTTACCCAACTGAGAAACACTAACACAAAGTTATTCGATCCCACGACCTCTAAAGCAGGACCTATAACACTAGGCTACCGAGGCAGTTCTTTCTTTCTGCGTTAAAGTGTATACGAAATTACATTTAGTCATTTCAATTATCAGAACATATTTTCACAACAATTTCAAAAAACTTGAGGGTTCGAGAGGATTTAACAAGTTTTAAAAGGTGGAGAAAACTAGGCCGCACGATGAGGGAGGTACTCCTCATAACAAAGCCAGCATAAAATAAATTGTCTAAAATAAGGGGTTGCCAGATGGTCATTCCTTATTTCCTACCTGCTTATTTTCCCATTTTTTTCTTCCTTCCAATTCCTAATCCCTCTTATTCTATCCGATATCCCAACCTAACAACGCTTACCCAATTTTCAAGCATCGGGTCAACCGTCTTATCGTTTGCAAATGTTTTTTGATACAAAAAGGTGCTGATCTGTTCCAGGTTAAAACTTGACATAAATATTTAATAAGTTGATAATTATTTGAACAGAATACTTACAGAAGGATGCGGAGGGTGGTAATGTGGCGGTGGGTGGTATCTGCCCAGGGCCCTTTCTGCATCTGCACTGTTTTCCTTGATCAGGGGCCCAGCCGGCTGGTAATATCCTGGAACAAAATAAACACAAATGTTAATTAATCATTGTTTATTTTCAAACAAATTTCATGAGAATGGTGAGAAAACTTCAAGCCAATATTATTTTAGCGTGCCAATTTAGTTCTCGTATCACAAACTAGTAATTTTACTTTTATATTTGATTCTAATCGTTTTCTGATATAGCAACGAACCTATATTTCCCAATATCCATTTAAGTAAATTTTAGAATTTAAGTTGTCTCTTTAGTAAAGTTTTTCAATGGCAATTTTTAGGTATAAAAATAGGGAAGAACGTGTTAGCATTATTCTAATTATCTCTGGCATACATGCTTTATGTACGGTAGAGAGTAGTAGAAGTTCAGCGTTTGAAATTGCGATTAATTATTTCGTTTGTAGTTTAAAACCACGGTATTAATACAGCCAGCGTATTTAGACACTTGTGCACGTAAACAGGTACTAATTTTGTTTTCTTTACGAATATTGAAGAAAGGAAGAATATGTATGTAATCATCATGTGCATTACCTCGATAATATTTTATGCTTATACTGTAGCAACGTACTGTGTATTCTAGAACCTCAGTTGATATAAGGTAGTAAAAATGATTGGTGCAATCCGAGCGCCTTGGTCTCAGCTGGCGCGGGTCCAGGTTCGTCGCTAGGACCGGTCGCCACGTAAATTGGCAAATGTTCCGTCGAGTCGTATGCACAAGTGGACGCCTGGCGCCGCTCGTTACGCGGGAGTGCGGTAACAGCAAGTACTTAAGACCACGTACGGCGAAAGTTCGAAAGTACACGGTGGACAGTTAGTGTGTAATTGATGGTTAATTAACCGACTTTAAAAAAAGAAGGAAGCTCTCGATACGGTTGTATTGCTACTTATGTTTGTTACCCCGGACCAATTTAAAAAATTCTTATTTTATTTTTAAATATCAGTTAAGTAGTAGATTTTTTTAATCGAACTAACTGGAAATATATATCATGATAGCTCACTTCTAAGGCGATTGAAGTCTATATTGGAAATTTCTGTAAAAATAATCATTACTATTGTTGTTAAGACTCGAATGCTATAAACGAATTGTTTATAACATAATTATACACTATAACTGTCAGCATTCGTGGTTTAATGATTTAAGCTTGTGTTAACAAAACGGAGGTCTTAGGTTTGATCCCCACGAGGCTCAATGACTTCATGTTGTTGTTTCCTAGGTGAGCTTGGGTGATACGGGCTTGTTTTGGTCCCCTCGCGAAGGGGAGGACGACTTTATGTTATTGTTTCGTTGTAGACCCGATTGTCTAAAAAAAATTAATGGAATATCATCATGTGATCTATTGGATAATCCTGCGCATAATTACTTTCCGATAGTATTGATTACTGCGCCCTCTTTCTCTCTTCTATCTTACTTTATTATCCTCTCGGGCAAATAAAAGTGTCTATGTTTCTTGCGTAATTAGTTGATCAATGGTGAATTTGCAGCCGCGGTCGAAATTGACTAAAAGAACGTTATTATTATAAGCGTTTAAACGTTTAAAATTTGCCAAAAATAACGAGTAAGCCGAAGTGGTTAAAGGGCGAAATTTGTTAGATAGTACATTCGATTGATGGTAGCAAATAAAGTGTTTCAGGCGAATGGACTAGAAGAAACATTTATTAGGTCACGATAATTGATGTCTCAAATGCAAAAGTTTCAATAAACATACAATGTTTATCGTAAAAATTTATGAATTATGGACACTTAACTATTCTGCCATAATATTTTTTTAATAATAAAGTCCAATAGTATTTCTATTTTTCGTTTTACCGTCTTTCTGCTCAAACATTGGTATTATGTCTGTAAAGTTGAAAGTCGTTGAACACTGTTTTACTCTCAAGTGAACTTCTTATAAACTATTTACCACGGCTCTATATGAAAAATTTAGTAGCAGATGTTTTACTTCTTTAAACAAAATAAGATCAGTTAACTTACACTCAACTCGTATTCATTAAAATGAAATCACAAGTTCTTACAGACATGTTTTATAGCGCGTTTAAAACTAAAGTCATAGTCATCTATTCTTAAGATATATTACAAGGTATCATTTTGAATTGCTATGTGTTTTTTTTTTAATAATTAAAGCTAGTTAATGGAATATATGCTTAATTTGAGCACGATACTCAGCTCGGTAAATCAGCTCTGTTTTATGTTAGAGTAGATAATGTAACGATTTTATGTAAACTTTATCTAATATAAGGAATCGAAAGGGAAGCATGGGAACTTTTAACCGCCGATAACGATCGCAGTCGAAATTAAAGTGATTCGTTGTCGTTGTAAACAAAAGTGGAGCGGATGTGGTCGACCCGCGAAACGCTTCGTTGCTGTTCCACTATACAACGGAGGGGTTGGGGTTTAGTTCTCAGCTCGTCCCATTCAAGATATGTATTGGGTCGTAAACCACCCATTCGAGATGGCAACGCGTTAAATGAGAGATTTTTTGGCAGCTTTAATTGACGTGAACGCTCAGCTTTTTTTATAGAAAGGTTGGCATGTTGACCGTCGCCCATGGACACTCACAATACCCGAAGAGTTGGAGTTTGTTGCTAGCCTGGAAGTTGGAATAGCTTAGGTTTATTGGGTAGTATGAGTAATGGACATATTAAGGCTTCTCAGGGGTAAGGAGTGGGAAAAGAAGGGGATAGGAATGAAAAATTATGCATATTTTATTTTATGCTGACTTTCGTGAAGGGCGATGGTACTTCCCCGGACTAGCGCGACTGTAGAAGTGCAGCAAGTGTTCAACTGTATGAAACAAGTCATGCGCTAGCTAGATATGCTAGCTAGTTAAATAAAGGCGTTCTACAAAACATTGTCGTGTCAAGTTTTCGATATTAATTTGCGTATTTTTAAAACACACAGAAGACATTCTGTCTTTATGGTTATTCTACCTTCCGTAAGCCGTTAATTGAGCCTACCGTCAGCCTAAAGTAAACAAAAGCAAAACAATCTAAAAAACAGATTGTATTTGTATGTGTATAAGAAATATCTATTTGATATTTACTTTTTTTCTTTTTATATTAACCGGATCCTGCAATAGTAAACAGATTATTCCCTGTTTCAAGAGTTAATGGTATAAATATTTCCGCTTTAATGCAGACTTTAGAAACATAAATGCGGTGCAAAAGTTAAAGGGTATAACTATTTGTGGGTCGCCTAATCCCTCACTAAAACTCACTCAAACTTTTATACCAAACAGTCGTGGTCACTATAAGATAAATTTAATGAAAAATGTTGCGACATTTAGAACTTGAAATAAAGGTTAAGTAGTTTATCAAGTGTGGTAATATGACGTTAAGCATTAACTGTTAAGCTAAATGTGCGTTGACTTAATAAATTTTATTGTACTATAAAGCATTAAGTTCACACGAAGCGGTTCGGTTGTAAATTTAAAGCGTGTCGTATTTTATTACCGTGACAGTTACGTTATAAGTGTGTAGATGATTATTTGGTACACTTTCTCTTGTTATTGCCAAACACTTAAGAGTACACATATAAAATAGAGTGCCGACATCTCTTGTTGTACGTTGTCTCGAGCAAAAGCAATGGGCTGTAGTCTCAAACTAAACATTTGTAACCATGTATTCATTTATTACTTGTATTATTAATAAGAAGTGTAAATTTATTAAATCGTTGCCGTTATGCTTTTTGTTACTGTTGGGATCGTTAAAACTAATACTAATTAAAAGTGAACTGTTCACACCCCTGCTTACTGTTCATACTCTGTCATCCGCTATAGCTTATGTGTTTACTCTTTGGCCAAACACGATTATTGCGTGGTTTTGTGAAATTAATCATAAAATATAACATAATCAAGCTCAGAAAGATTTGGCAATAAGAGTTTGCCTCTATAATAGATGACACTGGTGTCCAAGCTTGTTTTGGACACCAGTGTCATCTATCATCATTTTTAATTTTGTCTATTTTTTTTCGTTGAAATCATAAAATTCTCACGACCGGCCTTTTGTTATCACATAAGCGGTTTTCCGCGCTCCGTGCCCGCAGATAGCGCGGCCGCTTCCGATTGCGCAAACACTTCATAGGAGTTGGAAACAATGGCTCGCCTCGGGCCCTTTCATCGCCGGCGAGTATCGATTATTGTTTAGACCCCATACAGAGGTACAGGAGGCGGCTTTTTTGCGATAGCTTGAACGCACCACTTCCGCGCGAAGCGTGAAGTAAGCACTAAAGTTATAAAGCTGAAGAGTTTGTTTGGTTGAACGCGCATATCTTTGGAACTACTGGTTCGTATTGGAAATTTCTTTCGGTTTTGGAAAGCCCATCCACCGAAGAAGGCTTTAAGCTATATAACATCACACCGTAACCAATAAGAGCGGAGTATTAATGTTAAATGTCGCAAAAACTCTCTTAATCCCTCAAATTCTCTCTTATACGACGCAGACGAAGTTGCACGGGACAGCTAGTTCAACACAAATGATCATTCTTTTGTATTTTGTGTGGCGGGTGAGTCAAAAGCATTCCTCAAGAAGCAATAAAAGTTGGCAACTCAAATGCAACCCTACAAGTGTCGACCACCTTGGTTCATTAATCAAATCGTATCGCAATATCAGATGAGGTGTAAGAGTGGTAATTCAAGTTGAAATAATTTTTATTCATTACGGAATGGAAAGAAAGGAAGAATGGCAGCAACGGAGTTGGTCTCTGTTTATTTGGCGCGGAGGAAACACAATAGTACAAATTCATCGCCTCAAAAACGCGGTAGCGGTAGCTACAACCGTTCGTATCTGCCTACTTCTTTCTTGCCGTCTTCTCTCGGCAGTTTTTTCAGTTACTGGGACAACAAGAGTTGCTCATTTCGCTCTTTCACCAGAGCTTATTTCTTCCACGTTTATGTACAGTCAAATACATCACTGTTCGATCAAAAACTTAAATTTTCTGTATACACGATAACTTAAGTGTGCGTCCTACGCCGCTGTATAGTCGCGAACAATTTATATAAAGAAATTTGATATCCATTTTTGCACTCGACTTACACACTCGCAAGCGAGTTACTCACACTTACTTACTTACGTACACTCGGACACATAAGTTTTGCGACCCGTAATGACGTAAACAGGATATCCGTCTGTCGATCACCGGACGTTGTCACTCACGCGGGATAGATTAAAGAGTGGCGAGTCTTTAATTATTTGTTCAACCGTCCCCCTCAGTGTTACATGTATTGCGCAGTATTTCGTAAAGAACATTCGGGAAGGAGGGAGAATATTTTGAAGCTGCTTATTTTAATGTTGGAGGAAATTGTGGAATCATTGCACAAATATATTTATACTTTTATCATTTTTATCATAAGAAAGTATTAGTATTACTAACTGATTAAGTGAGCTGCTAAAACTTCGAGGTTAACAATTTAGGAATAATTACACATTTCATAACTAGTTTACTGTTTTATAAATAAAAATATTTTAAATTTTTTTAAAGCTTTTTTAACGTTTAAACGAGTATTATTAAGCTGAGAAAAACACGTTACACACATTACGTTATTATCAAACTCAACTCATATATAAACATCATTTGACATGATCCCATTTTGTCACTCGTAATAATGGAACATGACATACGGCAAATTGGCAATGTCTTAATTTTGTGGTGCACAAATAAAAGGTTTTTATGTACCTAAAATTATATATGATACTAGCGGCCCATCCCGGCTTCGCACGGATGGACATAAGATTTTTTTTATATTTATATAGCCTATGTTACTCAGGGTGAATGTAGCTTTCAAATAGTGAAAGAATTTTTGAAATCGGCACAGTAGTTCTTGAGTTTATTCATTACAAACATGCACACACACAAAAATACAAAGCTTTCCTCTTTTTAATAGTAGTGTAGATAAGAATTGATCGACAATTTTGACCTATACCCTCAATCGGGATAATTTATACCTTTTAGGGAAAAGAAATTAAATATATATTAAATAATTAACGTTAAATATATATCATGATACGTTTGTAAGACTTTGGTAGTAACTAAATAATATTGCCTATGTTTACTATTTCAAGTAAAATATGCATTGAATTATAGTTTTATAAAAAGCACGGGAAATAAAGTTTAACCGCCACTATATCACATTTTTTTTATAACAAAATACGGGAATTATTAGTTTGTTGGTTGGCGCAGTTGCTAAGACGTTGTCTGCAGCGTCCGGGTCGTGGGTTTGATTCCCACTCAGAGCAAATGTTTGTATGATCTACAAATACTTGTTTCGGATCTGGGTGTTTGTATATGTGTAATTTATGTATATTTCTTATAATAAGAAGAGCGAACATAAAAAAAAAATTAATGTGCAATTGTGCGATTCTCTTGAGGCGCAAATAAGCTGACTAATTGAGCAAGTATCGAAACTTCACAAAAAGAGCATTAAGTTGAAGTACTCAAAAATTTCGTCTAGTAAATTCGTTTAATTACAGTATCATTTAACATTAGACACATTTCTATTTGCATCAAACATTAACAATACTACACAACAAACTTTTTATCGTCTTCTAAAAAGCAACTATGTTTACGTCTGCAGCTACACAATTACAAACCGTCTTTTACTGCGCATTTGTACGTAGTTAAACGCGAAGACTAGTCTAGTATGGCGTAGTTAAGTTATATTGTTACAGAGGGTTCTTAATAAGCCTTTGGCAATAAAAGAGCACGCTGTATTCAGAGTCGCGCCGTTGACGTCATCAGTGGCTAGTTCCGCGTATCCCCGCATATCTGCGCGCGGCGCTAGTGCGCTGTTTTTACCGTTAAGACACAACCGAGTGCGAGGGCGGGAGGCGGCCTTAAGCTGGATAGTGCGATTCCGAGGAAACCACGTCCTAACACAATAATGAACTTGGCTAAAGTTAATCTATGCACGAGTCATAAATCATAATTAAACAGAGAGACATGTATAGAGATGTTAATGAAAGCTTCTACTGAAATTTTATGGATATATCTACACTACTATTATAAAGAGGAAAGATTTGTATCTTTGTGTGTGTGTATGTTTGTAGTGAATAAACTCGAAAACTACTGTGCCGATTTCAAAGTTCTAAAATATATATATACGTACGTACCGTGTAGGGCTAATTGGGCGCCCAGTAGGACTGCGAGTAGGCGGGCTTGGCGGCCGGCTTGGCGGGGGGCGCGCGCCCTCCGCCCGCTGCCGACTCCTGCTGCAGAGCGAAATGCACCCTGTGTTATGGGGATACGGCGCAGAATACGGTGGACCGACGCTGCGGTCGTGCCGAGTCATTTTAATAAACCTTATTGTTTAGGGGGTAGGGTCTAAAATAACTTAATACGGACTCTGCAAGAACACAAACGCTAGCATCTTACTTATGCATCCAAAACGACCTTATTTTATAGGAGGTAAGGTCTAAAATAACCTAATACGGACTATGCAGGTACACAACCGCTGGTATCTTACTTTTGCATCCAAAACGACCTTATTTTATAGGAGGTAATGTCTAAAATAACTTAATAAGGAAACTGCAATTATTTTACCAAAGATAAAGAATGTTTCTATATATAAACATTTGGTACAATCACTGTAGTTAAAATAACGCAAAAATAACTTGAAACGTATCCGGCAATATTATTAAGACATTTCAATTTCTACGGTTGCAAATGCTTAAAACTAAAAACAACCGTATTTCAAACGATGGTAAGTCTAAATTCATTCGAAACGTACTATTTGGTTAGCCATTTTGATGTCTATAATACCCAACACCAACATAAACAACCTTATTTCAATCAATTTAAGGATTAAAATAAATCTCAAAACGATTTTATATTCCATACCACGGGTAGCAATTTTATGATAAATATTTTTAAACGGACGCTCTAACGATAACTAGCCATTTAAAGGATTATTATTAGAAATATTTAAACATAACTAACAAAACAACCTTACTAGGACCTCCTTACGACCTTAAATTGCTCTTAAAACTATGCTTATTTAATAATTCTTACAAGGGATTAGCAACATTTTACCGATAAATTATTTTATTTTACAAACGTGTCCCAGTCAAATTGTTATTATAGAATCCCTTTCTCAAACTTTTTTGAGTAAATTCTACTTTAAACTAAAATATGGAATGGCATGGCAAGGCTTTGAGGATGTTTAGAATTGATATTTAGAAAGGGAAAATTTAATTTAAAAATGTTAATTTTGGGTTTCATTTTGCGAAAAAGTGCACTAGTGACTAATCGTTTCAATATTATTCAGAAAAAATGTCAGTCGATTGAACATTTTTCAGTATCCAATGAACTACAACTTGAGAGTCTAATTTCAGAAAGAGACAATGATAATTCACTTCAGATATTCTTAGCGGGCTTTATCAAGCTTTACTGTAAAACTGCGACCAACATCTGATAACGATAAAAAACATGAACAAATGAAAAAAAAAGAAAAAAAATTATGTAAAAAATAAACATGTTGATCACCCCTGCTCTTTACTTTCTACATTCACTCTTCACTTTCAAAACGTGTAAATAATAAGCATATTCTATAGTAAAAGCACTAGGAAAAGGCAACACTTGAATACGCCTCTGAAGTAGTTTCTGGGTGGTAGAGGATAACATCTTTTCACTGTTCTGTCAAATTCAAAATATATTTATTCATATAGACGCTTGCGCGTTCTTATGAAACATCATAATTTACTTCTACACTTCTACCTACTTCTAATAACTTTTTGGGTTTCCGGATGGCCATTGCTACACTTTACTTTTCCCACTTCTTTCCTTGGTAGTGATTACGACTATTCAACTTGGGATGATAGAGCATATCCTTCAAACAGCTTTTGCTGCACTTCTACGGTCGCGCTCACCCGGGGAGGTACCACCGCCCTACACATAGCCAGCATAAAGTAAAGTATGCATGGCTCTTATGGTTGCCGGATGACTAATCCTACCCTCTTCTTTCCACACTCCTTTCCCCATCGAATTCTTAATATAATCCTGATCTATCCTACCCGACTACTACTTTATCCAAATTCCCAGACTGGCAGCGCACACACACCTCTTCGGATGTTGTGTGTGTCCAAATTTTTATCTCAAGAAACAGAGTTAATTACTTCACTGAGGCGTATTTAAGTAACAGTATTTTCATATATATTAGTTGACGATGATAGATTTTTAGGCGATGTGTTAGATTTTGAAATGCAGTTGCAAATAATTAATAAATATTTGACGTTCAATGTAAGAAAGTTAGAATTGCATTGCCTTTAAATCTTTAGTCAATATTTGTTTTGACTTGGAAAAGTTTCAGCACAAGCTGTATATTAATAAAACAATACAAACACATATTAAAACTATGACATAGTTAATAAACAAAGAATAAATAAAGTCAATAACGTATAAGGAAAATATAATATGCATGCATTGACATACAAAAAACATTAGATACACAATCAGGGTCTGAAAAATGTCCAAAGCACAATGTTAAATTTTGCATGACAACTTCAAAGATAATTTTTTAATGTTGAATATTGCTTTGTAAAATCAACTTTAGGTCATGTGCATAAGATTGAATTTGCAAAACAACAAGTGAATGTCATAATTTTGACATTCATGTAAAATTAGCGACAGTTCTGAATGTTATTTTTGTTCCAGATTTTTTGACGTGATAACGTTATATAAATCGTAGAACGCCGGCTGCACGCAAGAAAAAGCATGACTCATGGTCACGTTCCACCTGAGCCGAGCGTGCAAGCGAGAGCGCGGAACAAGTGATAGAGAAGCACGATCGGCCTAAGCGTTCGGCTTGTGACGATCTCTTTTCCACTCCATGGGCCGTAGTTCATCAATGTTTTCTTATGACGTTATCACGTAAATTGACAATCAACAATTTTTTTTTAAATACAATATCACACTTACGAAGTTTGCAGTAAAAAAGTCAATCTTAGATACATATGATAAAAAAAAATAAATAGAAAGTAACGTTTCAGCTGTTAGATAGTTACTAATATATAGAGAACGAAATTTTTTGTTATTGTTCCAATGATTTAGTCTGTCGTTAATAATATCGGGACAAAGCTATTTGGGCAGCTTTAAGTGGTTTGGACTAATGTGGCAATCTTGCTTATATCTGTAGAGTTAAGATAACAAAAAGGAAATCCTTGTTTATATTATTGGTAGGAGTGGTTCGAGACGACATTTATGCGTTAAATATGGCCGAATGCTGCTAAAATTTATATCAAATGTCGAACCATTGTGAAGCTTCCTTGGAATTTGTCTCATAATTTTGTCATCTTTAATGGCAATATAATAAAATTTTATAGTTCATATTTTGTTCTTTAACGTAATAAAAAACCAAATTGGGTAATTTTGTCGAAGACTAATAATAAATCTTTAATGCCTAAATGAATGTTCAAAATAAATCTTATGATAGTTCTATAATACTACATACGCAAATGTATTCCTGACTTTTATTATGTCGAAATTTGACGCAGTAAAAAAGCAACAATCATGTTTCAAACAAAATTGACATCCGAGTAAACGGTGCCGCAAAAAAAAAGTTAGTTGTGGACATGCCCGGTCTATATGTTTTCCAAGAATTTATTTTTTAATCTGTGGTTGGGTGTGTCCACAACATGTTCGACGAGCAACGACAAAACGCATTAACGAGCATCGTTTAGTTGTTTGCTGTTTAAATAAGAGCAGTAATGTAATTTTAATGAGTTCACAAAAATGTGTGCGCACTCTGAGTAAGAACCAACACAGGCTAAAGAGGTAAGCAGGCACTTAATGATCCCACACGCGCACGTGTTTTGTATTCCCTGTTTTTATTTTTAATGAGAATATTTTTCAGACAAACAAAAACATTATATCTGTTGACGTACGCGCTTCTTTAGTTTTCTTTAAAGTACTTGTGTTTTATTTGTCAATGCTTGTGAGAATTATATAAACATACTTTGTATCTACGTCGTGTTGATAAAAGTAAAGGCTAGGAATATAATATGATACCAAGTTTTTTTAAGAATAATATACTTGTCGTGGATCTTTTTATTTTTTAAAGTAATTTTAATACAGAACACAAATAAATAAAATAGGATTGATCAATTTTTTACATTGTCGATTTCAAGTCTCTGAGTTTTCGGCTATTTGAATTTCCAAGACATTATATGAAGACATAACATTAAGACGCTCATGTTAATTATATCGAATAGTAATGTGTATGTTAGAATACCTGTCTACCAGTGATTATCTTTCCACTTTAAGAATAATTTTACAATAAAAACGTTCATACAATACTGCACCGTCATACATTCATTTTGAAGATGGAGGCGACTCCGGAATCCTTAACCCAGCTTCAGAATATGTTTATATTGCCTATGGACATGCATCAAGTTGACCTTTAAGTTGCAGCACATTAATAAACATTGCCAGTTTATATGAATTTGCTACATTTAGAGAGTACATTATGGATCCGGGAAAATAAAATGAGGACATTACAGCTGTGATAACGCAATCAGATGTCGACCGGTTAAGAATAGCTAGATTTTTCACTGAAGTTATTACTCACTACCAAAGGATGAGTGTCATATCAAATCCAGACAAATCTTGGCCAATTTTGTTTAAGATACGTGACATTGACATGAAAAACAAAGTGTAGAATGCGAAGAAATGCTTAAAGGTAAAGTGGACACGATGCTTCCATGATGGCTCCCTGAAAATTTAGGATTTCCAAATGCTCAGCGCATGAAGGTTCCACTTACCTCCTGGGAGCTGAGGGCACTTGTCATTGCGTTAACTCGGTTGCGGAGGTTGAGAAGATCGACGTACCCTTAGACAAAGACGACGACGATGCTGTGACCTAGCTGGATCACCCAAAAGTCACCTTGTTGATTGATAAATTCCACCGAAAAATAAGTTTCCTTTTCCCTCATTAATTTTGCCTGTAGCGTATCTGTTAGTTGCCATATGTCTAGCTCACTATTGAAATTTAATTAGTTATTTATATAAAAATTATTTTGAAGTAGTTTAGTACTTATTAGTTGTACTCAAATGTTAATTATTAACACAGATATTTACTTGAGTTTTTTCGGAACTGTTTACATTTCAAGTAACAATCGACAACTTAAAATGTCCATAATTAGTTTCGTGTCCGGATCCGTGTATCCGTACTTATTGCCACCATCGAGCAATTGAATTTTGTCTTCATATTGTAATTTTTTTTAATCCACAAATATTTTTGTTTTTTTTTCAAAAATTTATTTTAAATTTTAGTAGCTTTTAAACAATTGTCGAATATTATTATTCTTCTAAATAAAAAAAATATTTTACTGTTTTTCACGTTTGCTTTAAAACGCGTTTTCTTGTGGCTTAAATTTGTATTGCAATGACTTAAAAAAATAATTATTTTTAGATCTACTTATTGTAAAGTATTGTATTACGTCGTATTTTGATTTGATGTAACAAATTTTAGTACATATTATAATTTTATTTGAAACATTTTAATTACATTACCGTATACA